>OZ023314.1:39699488-39831988 GCA_964007375.1 Ophion obscuratus
TGCTTCGTCTCGCTGTTCAACAATTCAATCGGATTTTTAGTATGCGAATGCGCAAAATCTCGACTCACATAAATTACACTTCTATGAAAAAGCTCATATAGATGAATTCTTGAATAATATCGCTACATATAGAACAAGTCAAATTCGAGAAAACTCGCACTCGTCGAATATCCGATTCTACCTAGGTTTTTTCCGGATCCAATCCGTCTAGGCGTGTAATCTTTGTCAACATTTCATCCCTACCTTTATTATACTTAGGAACCAGAAAAGTTCATAATTTCATTTTTTACTTCATCTGTATAATAGTCTTTGCTGTTTGGGATTCTTGTATGAAGACGTATCGACACACCTACTCGTAATATTAAAAGTACGATTCTAGAAAATATTGCTCACGTCGAAATCCAATATCACGAGCTTTTTGAAATTTTACACAAAGTTAGGCATTTCAGTTCTTTTAACCTGCCATACATTTTATTAAATCCCTCTACTCGGCTAAATTCTGTCTGCACGATTTAATTAACGAGCTAGTACAATAATTTTCGAACGTTTCCTAGAACCGAAATAAGGTACAAAAACGATAATATCTGACAGCTGCGATCGTCACCATTGACGTGGACAGGGGTGCCCCCCCCCCCCCGGAAAAAAATCGGTCCAACATAATTAAATTCGAATAATCGATTCATTCTATTCAAACTGCACTCTTCTCTGTCGTAATTTCGTAATGTGTATAAAAAGTAGCTATTTCTTTACGTAAATTCAATCGATCTTCTAATTTCACAATTAAGTCAACCGTGGGCAAAGGCAATACTTAGATTTGCTACCCGATACACAACCAGAAGAATACTGGAAAATCAACATTTATAATATCATTGTAAATTTAAGAAGCCGATTTGAAAATCTACCGTTAGCTCATGCAGTTGACACTTTTTCAATAATCATAAAAAAATTAATTATCAGTCATTAATATTAATATGTCAGCCTTAGAAGCTGACGTATGGTGGTCATCAGAAACATACTCTACTTTAAAAATAATTAAATAAATGCTGAAAATTGGAGACAGCATATGATAAAATGAGTACTGCCTTACATATATAAACTTTTCAAGCAGCAATAGTACTCTCAGTGAGCCCCGCCGGCTGTAAGAGAAATGTTCCTGTCATGAGGCGAATAAAAACGCGCGTTGAATGCTTCAGGAACGATTTTCTCATATGTCACTGCTGGACATAGAGAATGACATTGTTTAAAAAAAATCAGCTGAAAAAGTGTTGGGCCGATTTGCAGAAAAAAAAATAGAAAACTATGACTTATTTAATTAAGTACCTACTGAAAGTGAAGTTCAAAGACTGGCAATTGAATTACAGAATGATGAAAAATAAGTTGATTATTTTTTAAGGTATTCCAAGAGTTTTATATCGATGTTAACATGAACGTGTAGTTAAAGCGAGTTTCATAGCTTGTGCGTGTTACATAATTATCAACTATTTCGAAATTTTTGTTAAAAAATCGGTTGTCTGTAAAGTCGGTTTACTGACGATAGTTGAACGTGACAACGTCATAAGAAAATACTGATGGAATGGTTTCATTTTTCAAAAGAAAATTTTTATTTTGTTTGTTTGATAGATATTTTGTATGGATATAGAGAAGGAGGTAAATGGAAATCACAATTGAATTGATCAAGTTACATTTATTTGTACGCATAAATACAATGATGTCAATTTTTATTTATTTTTTTTACAATGTACATATTTTTTGCAAGTATGAATGTGCTTTGAGCAATTGTTTTACAACTTTTATTTTTTCATAAAATTCTTCGTTCAGAAAATCATTTTAAATTTACAAAATACTTGAATAAAATGTATTGTTTAAATTTCTACTCGACTGTTAAAATTTAATTTTTGATTTTATTATTTTATAACAATAAATTTTGTATTGACATTATTTCTTTCAGCAAGTAAACTGAATAAAAGTTGTTGTTCAATTAGTTACTTAATTATTTTTGCAAATTTAATTGTAATTTGTTGTAAAAAAGTAATAATTTTGAATAATTTATTATAAGAATAAACTGTGATTAAATTATTGTTCATAAATCTTAAATTTAAAATTTAAAATTTGGAAACACCATTAAAATTTTTGTAACTCTAGCTTTTGAAAAGCCCGCCTCAATGTGTTTGATATAGGAGAAAATTGTTCCCTTTGACGGCTGGCTGGTCCAACCTGTCATTTCAGACACGTTGTTATGATATGTGGAAGATTTAACATTTATGTTTTAATTTTTTGAAATCATAGCTACGCTCGATAATTATTTCGATCGAATAGTAAAGCAATTGATTTTTACTCATCGTGAAATAGTTCTGTTAACTTATTGTTATAGTTTTGTCAATTATAGCATAACCTACAATCGCTGCACTAGCGGACCGATGCTATTTATTTTAATGATGAAAGCACGAATATTCGACAATATATCACTGAACATATATTTAATATCGAAAGAATCATTACCTTTATCGCCGCAATTATCGTTGCTATAAACAATTGACACCACGTGCACTTTTCACTGCACTTCATACTTGACGAAAACATGTACATGTATTATTGTATAGCAGCTGTCCACGCGGACGCATCGCTCATGGCCTCTGCACACTGCGCGCGATGGGCGACAAGCGATGAGCGATATCCAATGAGAACTCGAGTATGACGGAAATGCTCTATGAGAGTGACGTTGCCATTGGATATCGCTCATCGCTCGTCGCTCGTCGCTCGCAGTGTGCAGAGGCCATCACTCAAGTAGGAGAGAGACAGATGTCGAACACTGCCGAACGCTGCCGAACGCGGAGGCCGATTGTGCCTCTTTGTCGCTCGTTCCGCGCTCTCGCTTACACTTCAAGCCTTAGATGGAACGCCTCAGAGCGAGGTAACGGCGATGAGTCATGCTTTTTCGTGCGTGCAGCCGGCTCCATCGAATTATAAGACGTTATCACGTCAAAAAGATGATTGTGAACAAAACCAGTTTTCTTTTGTTAGACCCTCCTATCCCCCCATAAGAAATGCTTGCTAGGCCAATGATCGTCACACGAGTTTTTCCGCCCACAGTTGTCCCCGTATATATATGTAAGTTCGTATATGTTTTCATGAATGTGTTTTGTTTATTACAGATCATCAACGACAGTCGGTAACACAGTGAGCTTGAGCCGGACCGAGGGGGTACATTTGAAGGTGCCAAATTTAGATCCAGAAATGCAAGCACTCTGCACCAGTTCCGCGAAACAATCTTAGCGTGAAAGTGTAAATCGAGTATTCATAATTAAATTGCCGTCCAAAGGTGGGACGAGTGTGTTTGCGCGTGAAGAAAAAAACAGACTGCGTCGGAAAAACTGTATGAACGCTCATCGTTAACACTGTACATTGGGAAAATTGCACTTTCGTTCTATTCCGAAGAAAAACTAAGTAGAAACGAAGAACTTGATCTGATGTTCCTGGAAGCGAACAAGCGAAACGTAGGTCTCTACACCTCGTGCGAATATTTACATCAAGCCACGACGGAATTCAACTGTAGATTTTTCTTTTCCATAGTGCGAGCTATATTCGTCATATCTGCCAAACGCTTTATATCAAACGAGGGAAGTACGCTGTAATTGCAACGCGGTACATTTTCGTTTAGATCCGAAGACCAATGTTTACGAAACGAAGAAAAAAACGCTTTAAAAGGGTTTGAAGTTTTTTTTAAACAACAAAACACTGGCAGCCTTGATAAGAAATAGTTCAGTCTAGGAAAAAATATAAAAAAAAAGACCGAAGAAAACAGATTTAAACGCAGCAGCGGAAGAATTATCAATCGTCGCTGAAGCGAGGGCGATTTTGCTTTAGAATTTGTGTTGCGCCGGTAACATAATGTTTTAATGACTGTACAAAATGTATAGCGAGTATTGTTCGAGAAGATTGTGCAGGCGTTTTTTTTTGTTGATTTAGCATACACAGAGTTATATCATAAAAATATACAAATGGTAAATGGATCTCCACGTAGGAGTGCGTAACTGTATAATTGCGTATGGTCGATAACTTGCGTCGTTATAGTTTATTTTGATATTGAACAAGCGAAAACAAACGAAGCAAAGGAACGTTCGGCCGTTCGAGCCAGCTCGTATGTTAGAAAATTTGTATCATCACCTAACGCTGTTTGTGGAAAATATGGAGGCGTGATCGTGTGACGATCGATGCATATAAGGCGCATGATTTTTTTGCACATCGCCTCTTTAATGAAAAAAGAAAAACCAAAGTATGACAATGTTCAATACAGTTTAAATGTGACAATAATTTAATTAAAGGTACGACAGTAAAAAAAGGCAAAATAATTGAGTTGTTTTTTTTTAGTTTAATCCTAGGTAATACTGTATTTGATACGTGCAGCGATTTTGAGAAACACACGCTATTCATTATTTTTTTTTATCCATTGTTTGGCGAAATCAATGATTTACATTTTTTCGTAAGTCTCGTCGTAGCCGCACTCGATGCAGGTGTGAGTGTAAGTATCGTCGTCCTCGTTGTAAGTATCTGCGCCGAAGACGTGAGTGTGGGAGGCTTTTTTGGTCTTGTCATACATTGAACTTCGGACCTCCATCCGCAATTGTTTTACCTGAAGCACAAAATTACGTTATATACACAAATGAATTGATTTAAATTTTAGAAACAAACTCGCGCGAAATGACGCGCGATATACCTATCGGTGAATTAAATTTTCCATTTCAGCCTCATGGAGGAAGCTTCGTGAGGGAAATTAAATACTTCGGAAGCATTGTACTAGTTTATTATTGACGCCATTTGTAGCGGCAACAACTAACATTTGTCAGTCAAAGTTCGTATATTTTTATTGATTCGCAGTCAAATATCTCCATTCGAGGAAATCAAACACAGCGAGAACCACCTTACAAACTTTTCAAATTGTAGTGAGGAAATTTTCTAGTTCGCATGCTTCTTTGGAATTCACACCCACCAATTTTTAGAACCCGTAAAATTTTCAACAAGTTCGAAACTATACAACCTGAATCATTTCACAGATTTTTTCAAAGATTCATTTCTAATTATGCATAAGGGGTTAGGCTACTGTGAAAATGAAGAACACTCGTTCGTCGCGTAACGCAACTCGAATTGAAGAAGAAGGTCCAACACATGGTGCATGAATCGCAGATTGAAGGCAAACTTATCATTAAAACAATAGAATTGCTAGTAAAACTAAACGCCTTTTTTCAAAATAGTATACACCATTTCTCGACATCTAATCAACGGATTGACTGGAAATTTGGTACACTTATTCGGTGTAATAGCAGTTTAGTCTTGACCGACGGTTTTAAAACTTTTTTTGCCATTAGTTATTAACAATAATAATGTCATGTTTCTTCGAATTAACGAAAAAGTTTATAGAAAAATGTTCACGATAGGAACGCGATAATTAAAAGAAGCTCGGTCAAGTCTTAGCCAATATTATCTATTCTAAGAAAAAAAGCAACAAAAAGCTCGCTCAAGTCTTAGCCAATATCAACCGAGAAAAAAAACGAGTGTTTTTTTTTGTTTTAGATCAACCGGGCGGCCAAAATCAAGTACACCGTTGAGCCCCTCACGTTCAAAGATCCTTAACAGGATTGTTCATAACTTCTTTAATTATTCATATTTTTACTCTGCAACTTCATACACAGTTTTATTAATGTACATATAAATAAATATCCAAACTATTTTTAAATCATCTTATGCCTTCAAAATTCATTTTCTTTTAATAATCCTAATATTCGGGTCGTCGCAGTAGCCTAACCCCTTAAGGCGAAGTAGAAGATCTACCACATGACTTATGAGGGCGAGAGAGATAGCAGAAATTTTCGAACAGAGATTTTTCACAGATGAATAATATTTAGGGCAAAAGGAAATCATCAAGCTCTGCGTCGGGGAATTCCCCAGAGCCTAATGCTTTGTTTTTCGTAAAAAATTTAACCATCTATGAGAAAATTGGGTTGGAAAATTTGTAAGGTTATGTTGACCTTGTACATGCCCTTAGGGCCATTTATCACACCGACCGAGCGGCCATGAGTGCAATAGAGATGGCTGATTTGCAGATGCCTGGCGTTCTCAGAGACGGCTGATATTTCGGAAAAAAGAAAAGAAAAACCTTTTGCTCTGTTGAACGCCGAACGTCTTTCTTTTCGTTTGCTTGAAATGTGATCCGTCTAGGAGAAAACTTGACCGTAGGATTTTTACCGACTGGACGTGTGAGTAATTTCCTTAAAGTCCACTCTATTTGTAAAACTTGTTTCATCTCAATAATGATAGATTTACAAAAGTTATATCGGACTTTATTCAACTACATTATCCCCGAAAAATGAGGACTAACATTCATCAAAATGCTAACGGCCTCCCACCAACCTTGGCTAAATTCAACACCAAACGTCCTTGCCCTCTAGCATATTTATGTAAAAAATTTGAGCTCGATCTTTTAAAATTTACCGAACGTAGCCAACGCAAGCACAGAATATTTTTTTTGTTAATTCGAAATTCTAGAAAACCGAAATGATGGCATCGATTTTAATAAACATATAATATAAAATAATGATAAGCCAATGTTCTAAATGTGTTCACAAGTTCTATCACACCAGCAAATTAATCTAGAATAATTTTTCTGAATATGATTTTCCGACTGTTCGGAATATGTAGATCACTCTGGCATGAAATGCTCAATTTATTTTCGAGAAAACAAAGCTACGTGGAATGAAAAAAGCTCATTTCGTGTTCCTCATTGAAGTAGATATTGCAGTTAAGGGGTGAGATGCAGTCAGAATTTTCAAAAAATAGATTTTTTTACATTTTCTTGAAGTACGATGTTTCGAAAATATTCCCTGAAAATTTCAAGTCAATCCAATGAATAGTTTCCGGGATATGCCACAATTAGTGCAGACGTGTGGGATCCCCATTGCATGTAGCGGCTGACAAACGCACCAACGATAATACGCGGGAAGGCCGAATGCTTCGAAGACAACAACAAATTGATATTTTCGAAGCTTCCACATCGGCAGAAGCCCTATTGCATGGGCCAGGAATTGATGATTCAGTGTAAGTAATTTTTTAATTAGTATTTCTATACATAAATCAAGTGTAAAATAGGAAAACTCTTTCAGAAATTTTCAAAAATTTACTACTCAAAAACTATGAACTTCAGCAAAATTTTATAGAGAATACTTTCGTTTTAAAATTGCCCAAAATATTCCAAAAAAAATATTTCATGCCGAAAAATTGCAATTTTTTGATAAATTGTTTTAACAATTGGCTATAAACAATTCAATGGTCGACTTTCCGGCAAGAAATTGTGATATTCGGATTCAGCGTATCAAAGTACATTAAAAAAAGTTTAGCTTCATCCATCGAGCTAAACTTGCCTAAACAGATAAAAACGGTATTATCTGTTTTACGAACAGATAATACCGTATCTACATCGAAAAACTTTAAACGCGTTTTTATCGAAACTATGTTTTTTAAGTCGGTGACCACTATAATTCAAAAACCACTCGATGGACTTTCATGAAATTTGATGTGCCTATTGATAGCATTAAAAACTAGCCTTAAATCGAAGGATTTTCATTTTTGTTGAAAATTTATATTTGTTTTCAACAATAAACGAGCGATTTTTTGGTCGAAAATCGAAAGTTATCTGTCGGAAGCCGCCATTTTGTTAATTTATGACAAAAGCTTCGATTAAAGACTAGATTTATTATTAAACTAATGATTTTTTGTTTTGTTTTTTGATTCCAAATGATCCAGTACAATTTTATGATGCTCACCGCAAAGCACTACATGGCGAAGGGAGTCCGACAAAGATGGCGATATTTTTATAAATAATCAATATTTTTCTATGAAAATTTTTAGAAGTCAAGTTGAAATATAACAAAAAGTCTGTGTAACCACTTTTGTAAAACAAACTTAATTACTATTTTTAAAAAATGCTTAAAACTGCTCGTTTTTCACGCCTCTGACTGCATCTCACCCCTTAACCCGAGACGAGGGTTCTTTACATTGTTTTAAGTATTTTCTATCCACTAATATTTTTCTGCATCCTCACGTATTCATTATGTAGATACATACTTTTTTATTAAATCTTTTAATTTTGGTTTCCTGTCTCTTCACTTCGCGTTTTTCTTTTTCTTCCACTAACGTCTCCTCCGTACCCCATACTTCGAGTGCTCGTTTCTCAACCTGCAGATGCAGATAGAGCTTCATCTCTCCCCACCTGACGTTGTGCGGATTCTTGCGAACAATGAACTTCAGGGCTGGCTCTCTTTTATCAAAATCGCAATCTTTTAAGAGGTATTCTTCCTTCGCCTCCGTCTTTGTTATCAGGGAATGTTTATCGTCCCTGTCTCTGATAACGGAATCAATAAAAAGTTGTCAATAAGTACGTGTAATAGATTGGCAGTTTTTCAATAAGTGAGGATCAATGAATTGACCGGCCCACTAATTCACGTGTCAAAGTTTCGTATCTCACCTGCAGGAATCGCACACCGAATAATCGAACTTCTGCAGCAAATAAGAGTCTTTGAACTCTTTCTGGCATTCTTCGCACGTTGGTAAGCCTATTACGATCGGAGCAGGATCATCCGCAATTTTTACCTTGAAACGTGCATGCCGTTAGCAGTACGAAGTTGTTGCAGCAACGAGAAAAGTAAATTGCTCTCGCGTGTCCTTACCATTTCCGCCTCCAACCAGTCATCATCCTCGATGAGAAAACCACCACCGCTATCGATAACTTTCTGTCCTTGCACCTTAAGGACTCTCCCCTTTGTTGATTCATTCCTATGTGAATAACAGTATGCGATTGTAGATATCAGCCTTTAAATGGTTACGCTACTGTGAAAATGACAAAAACTCGTTTGTCGCTTGAGGCAACTCTAATTGAAGGGGAGGGTAGGGGTTTGCAGTTTTGAAAAATCGATTTTTTTTGTCTTTTCTTATAGTTAAACATTTCAAGAATATAATCCCAAAATTTAAAGTCAATCAGAGCAAAACTTTCGAAGTTATTGACTATTTAGTCTCGCTCTACTAACACTGTAGCTCCGACTTCTCTAAACTTCAAACGCGTTTTTCTCGAAACCACTTTTTCAAAGTCCGTGTTCACTGCCATTTGAAAACAACATGACCGATTTATTTCAAATTTGGTACACAATTTCTGCATATAAAATATCTCCTCCCAACGGTTAGTTTGAGATTTTTTTTCACATTGAGGTGGTTTTCCACCCTCAAAATGTCGGAATTTTGTGAAAAATAGCACTTTTCACTTTACATGACAACCAAAAATTAAGAAATAAAAAAAAATTATTTTAGACCATTGGGGGGAGGATTTGATGATACTTTGACTAAATTTTAATGGTACTTGATTTCAGATAATTTCTAGCTGAGATACCGTAAACACCGCAAATCGTGTTTTTGCGAAAGCATTCTTGGAAAAGCTTTGTCACCGGCTTGTTTGTGGATATTTTCGCGTACAAATTTCACGGACTGTTCTTGAAATGACACTTAACAATGTACAAAAGGTTTCAATAAATGTGCTCTATTCATATAGATGAAAAAAATTTCCAAAAAAGTGTTTTTTTTTCACACTGAAACCCTCCTGTGAAGTGGGAGGTGCAACATATAATACAAGAATCGCAGATTGAAGGTAAACTTATGGTTACAACGATAGAACTGCTAGTATGACTTTAAACACGTTTCCTCAAAACTATGTTTTTTAAAACAGTGTACACGATCTCTCGACATCTAATGAACAGATTGGCTTGAATCTTGATACACTTATTCGGTATAATGGTAGTAGTCTCGACCAACGTTTTTACTTCTTAACATTTTTTTTTCATTAGTTATTAACAATGTATTTTTTTATCAAAAATTAAATGCAAATTTATATTCAATTGCAACTTAATTTGAAAAATCTCGCTGCAGTCTTAGCCAACATTATTTATTTTAAGAGAAAGCTCGATTTTTTTGGTTTACATCAACAAGCCAAAATCAAGTATAATGTTGAGCCCCTCAAGTTCAAAGGTCCTACATGAAATTGTCTATAATCTTTTTAGTTATTAATATTTCTTCATGAAATTTAGTACAGACCTGTGTGAATGTACACACAAATAAATCGCCTAACGATTTTTCCAACAACTCTCTTATTGCCACGAAAGTAATTTTTTTCAATAACCCTATTTTTTTATGACGTTCAAGTTTGCATCGTTGAAATGCAACAAAAATGGATTCGTTTTTTCAATTTTCCAAATTTCCATTGACGGACTTGAGCTCCAAAAATCATGCAATCATTTTTTAGGATTCTTATCTAGCAATCTACACAAATTCGCGAAATATGATTTTGGGTGATAAGGAAAATAAGAAAATGAAAAAAGAATACATTGTGTTCCAACTATGCAAACTTCAAACCCGTGATTTTTGGGCCGTCATAGTATCGCAACGCCTTAAGTAGCAACGAAAACTACCATCCTCGTGAATCAGCTCATTCATGGATTGCTTTCTTGATTTCTAATGATGAAAAGTACAAGTATACTTTACAAATTTTCCACTGTGAACAAGAAGTAAAGATCTATGTGATAAAAGGCCCGAAGGATGACATTGAAGTTTGTACCGTAGGAATGCAATAAAAGTACATTACTATCTTTTCCATTTTTTCATTTTCATTGTGATGTACAGTTTTTTTAAATAGATTGAGGTCATGGATCTCTGAGGAGAATAAGAAAAACCGTTCAAGTGATTTTTGCAACCTAAATCAGCTAAATAGATGTATGCGATAAAAGAAAAATTAACTTTTGTCGCAATCCAACTATGCAAACTTCACCATGATCCCGAAGGGATCCTTGGAATAACTTTTAAATAAACAAAAACAAGCTCTATGCTCTTTTTTCTTACTCTCTACTTTTTCTACTCACTATGTGACCTCAGATATGTCTGCCTTTGTAATATTTCTTTAAAGAAAACAAATATTTTTTGTACTACCGCTAAATCATTGAGCTTTTTATAAACTAGTGCCGTTTTGAAGTGTCGGCCCTAGCTTGAAAACTACAGTGTTCGATATATAGAGGAAAGAAAGTTCGGATCAAAAGCATTGAAGAGCAAAAATTTGGAGTTTGTTTTTAAGTCTACTTCAGGTAGAAAAATCGCGAAGTGTTACATACAGTTACTTTTCAGCATGCATATATGTAACATGATAATAATAACAGGACTAACGATTAATAATTACACACAGTGGTATATGATTGTAGACAGTACAATGATAACTCACTCTTTCGCGTAAGGGTGAGCAACGATTTTAGATTTTTTCAGTAACAAAGCCCGTTGACGATTACGCTCGGCCCGCTCCTGATACCATTGAGGCGATTGAGGTCTTATATTTTCTGGGTTTTCGGCAACTGCCAATTTTTCAATATCCGCAGACATAATAAAGTAAATTTATCGTGAAACGAATCAATACACTTGTTTATCAAAATATCTGTATCAGGTATCAATAACACTGTCGTAATTGTTTTTTTTTTCACAGGTGCAGTTATGGACCTAACCAACAATCTTTGTATTTAAATATAACCGTCGCACGTACGCGATCTCAGCGATTGTGTAGTGTAAAAGTCAACAAATGCGGACAAATCAATGTAAATAACAAACAAATACTGTTTATTTATCAACAGAAATGGAAAAAGTAAATCGTTACGAATGCTGGCGCTTTTTTTATAGGTGAATTGTTCCTCACGGACAAGAATTCATGACAAAGACGTCTAGCGACACGGCGCTCAAAAGTTGGTGGGTTAGAATAACTTCTGGGTCGCGGCGCTGCTGTCGCCAAACAACACTACTTGAAAGGTGTAAACAAACGTTCGATTCTCGTCTTCGCCAGCTCGCACTTTCCGGAATAGCATTACATATATATTTTTGTTTCTTCGATATCATCGCAAAATCCCAGATTTATCATTCAAAATCCGTCGTTTCTCCTATCGGAGAAAAAAATGGATGTACTTCCGAAAAGCGGAAACCGAATTTCTACCCGAAATTTGGCATACACCTGCCTTTTAATATTACAAGATATCCGCCCCTAAAAGAATTTTTGACGACTCACCATAGTTGTTGAGATATCGATTTTTGAAACTAATGTTTTTCATCGCGCGCCTACCATATCTATAGCTGACGGGCTTAGCTATGGCTATACTTATATATCTTATCGCGCCCTCCGCTTTGTCTGGATCTTCGTCGAGTTTGTTTGGAGAATCCCCCTCTGCAACGTTTCCACGGCCGGCGCGCTTACGATGTGAAGTTCGTATAGCGAATTCTCATTTTTACGGACACGTTTACTGGTGCCTGCGTTCGGGATTCCAACTTTCGCTTTATTATACGGATGATACGGATTGAAAATTATAAAATAACAAAAAAAAAAAAAACAAGTAAAGAAAAAAAAGAGAAAAATCAAAAAAATGAAAGAATAAACGATAAAAATAAAAAACTAAAAAATACATTTTTTAATGAAAAAAATCGAATAAAAAACCAAAAACAATAAACAAAAAAGAAGAAAAAAATGGAAGAGTTGCTCTGCGGCCACCGCAGTGTTCTACGCACCCCACGATTCCACATATCCGAGTTTGGGTTTGTTTGGATATCAAGAAATTCTCCATCAAACCCGAAAACAAAAAACCAGCATTACACCAAAAACGATAGTGCGGCAGGATTCGGCGGGGGGGTATACCAGACGAAGATCCGCATAAAGCCGAGAGCGCGATACGATATATATGTATAGCCATAGCTGAGCCCGTCAGCTATAGATATAGCAGGGGCGCGACGTAAAAAAAACTTTCAAAAATCGATATCTCGAAAACTATGGCGTGTCGCCAAAAATCCTTTTAAGACGGAATGACTTAATTAGAGAAAAAAAATGTAGGTAGGCTACAAAAAAAAAAGTAGATTGGCTTATCATAAGCCAGTTATGATAAGCCAATCTACTTTTTTTCTCAAATTCAAAAAATTTGAGGGGCAGACAGCTGTTCGTCTATCTATTCGACGTCGTTTGGCAAAGTTTGGACGGGATCTGAAGAGCCGTTTCAGAGATTTTTGGGTATCTATAATTGTTCTACCCTACCGACCGCGATGCGGTGTCATTCCGTCTTAAAAGGAAGGTGTATGTCCAATTTCAGGTCGAAATTCGGTTTCCGCTTTTCGGAAGTTTATCCCAAAAAGGGTCTCATTCCAAAAACCATTTGGCTGAAGTTGATTTCCATTAAAAAATGTCAATTCCCGAATTCTGTCCCGAATTAGGCACCGTGATGAATCGCTAAACGAAGATCCGGACAAAGCGGAGAACGCGATAACATATACAGGTATATTAAATAGTCTTTATATATATATATATACACAGCTTTTCGGAAGTTCACCCGTAATGTCTTTGTCCCTATACTATGCCTATCGGATTCTATCGAAAGAGAGAGAGAGAGAGAGAGAGAGGTTCATACGTTTTTCGCGTTGTTCTCTTTGTGTAGAATAGCGTTCTGCGGAGGAACAAGATACGCCTTTTGCTTGCTGGCGCTATACGCGCGACTACCGGCAACCGGCATCGGCTAGTCAGTTCTCCTTGACCACTCAGCACGCTAACAATTGTCATCCATTCTCTGAAAATTTCTTCCGAACAACGCGTAAAAAGTGTAGTGAGAGTGTGAAGCATAGTGCGGAAATAAAGCCTCAAAAGCGTTGTGTGAAAAACAGACACGGCCGTGCCATGCAGCTGGATATTTCTTGGTAAGTACGCTGTATTCTTCGTTATTTATTAATTTTTCAAATGTTGACTTGCATTCAGCTTAATATGTCTTTTGTGTCTTTGTAATCTTTGATGTTGAAATGTTAAAGACGCAACGGAAATTGGTTTTTTTAATCTTTTACATTCCAGCATCCAAATTTTTTTCAGGATTTTCTCCCCTATAAAAAAAGTTAGATGACAAGAATTTTTTTTTTCAATTTTCGTTGCGTTCTAGGACTTTTCGCAAATAAAAAAAACGTTTCGGTTATAACGAAAATAAAGAAAAGATTTTGCGACGCGTTTCAAAATTTGTCCCGAAATAAAACATTTATTTTAAGTGATATCAAAATAAAAATGAAAAAAATTTTTGGTGCGTTCCAACGATACAAACGTCAAAACCATTGGAATCTATAAGATTTTATCGGTTTCTTTTATCGCTTTATTTCAGTGAGAAAATGTTTCGGTGTAAATTTCACTTAGAGATTTTTTAGCTCGACATAGAATTGGCTCCATTCTCATTGGCTGAAGTTTACTGTACAATAAAATTATGAAGCGTGATCGTTAAAATGCAATGGAAATTGGTTTTTTTTCTTTAACATTCCACCATCCAAATTTTTTGTCAGCTTTAGGTTGCGAGAACTACTCGAACGTTTTTTGGGATTTTTTTCCAAATTACAGACAATATTTGAGATAATAAAACAAATTTTCAATAATTTTTCGTTGCGTTCCAGGATTTTTCGCAAATAAAAAAAACGAAAATACAAACAAGATTTTGCGTCGCGTGTCCGGACTTTCACCAAATTAAAAAAATATTTGCAGTGATATCGGAAATAAAAATTACGAAAAACAATTTTAGTTGTGTTCCAACGACGCGAACTTCCAGACCATCGGAATCTATGAGATTCTATCGGTTTCTTTTATCGCATTACTTTAGTGGGAAAATGTTTCGTTGCAAATTTCACTTTAAAAGAGTTTTTAGCTCGACGTCGAATGCTATTCTGATCGGCTGAAGTTTACTGCACGATCAAATTATACGTTGAGATGCAATTGAAATTGGTTTTTTTTATCTTTAACATTCCAGCATCATAATTTTTTGGCAGCTTTAGGCTGCGAGAATAACTCGAACGTTTTTTAGGACTTCTTCCCAAATAAAAAAAATACTTGAGTTGATAGGAAAAATTTAAAAATATTTTTCGTTGCGTTCCAGGATTTTTGGCAAATTAAAAAAAAGTTTCGGTTATAATAAAAATAAAGAAAAGATTTAGCGGCGCGTGTCAAGATGTTTCCCAAATTAAAAAAATATTTTTGAGTCATATTGAGAGTAAAAAAAACAATTTTCGTTGCGTTCTAGCGATGCAACCTTCAAGGCCATCGGAATCTGTGAGATTCTATCGGTTTCTTTTATTGGTTCACTTCAGTGGAAAAATGTTTCGGCGCAAATTTCACTTTAAAGAATTTTTAGCTTGACGTAGAATTCCATTCTGACCGGCTAAAGTTTACGGCACAATAAAATTATAAAGTTTGCATCGTTTGAAATGCAACGGAAATTGGTTTTTTTATATTTAACATTCCAACGTCCAAATTTTTCGGCAGCTTAAGGCTGCGAGAACAACTCGAACGTTCCTCGAAGAACCTCGACAAGTAAAAAAATTGATTATGCAAATCTTTCAAACAAATAATTTATTAGAAGAAACTTCTGTCAAAAAGTTTAAGTACTGAGATTTAAACATGCTTTTTTAAATATAGTTTTGTTGGTTCACACCGAAAGTACATCTTTTATGTAATTATAAATATGCCCATTTATTTTACACAGTTCGATCCCGAGGACTATCACCATCAACGCGTGCGCCAAGAAAAACCATTTGCTTACCGGCCGATAACATTTTCTTCTTCTTCCTTAATTGGTTTTTCTTTGTCAGGTACTTGAGAGGTTAAATAAATATTGCGTAAAAAAATTGAGCAGTGTATGCGTTATTTGTTTTCACGTTTTGTGCAAATGTATCTACGAAAATCGACGAAACCCCGTATATAAAACCTTCAGAAAAAACAGCTTGCCGAAGGATTTCGACTTTCCAACGACTGAACTCTCAGATTTAAAACGATCAAATTGCTTAAGTACGATGGCAGCGATTAGACATAGTATTTTCTAAACGATGGTAAGTGCTCGTTCTCGAAAGTGAATTTTGCATGATTGTATTTCAACGAAGTGAAATTATTCTTCAAATTCTCCACGTAACCACATTAAAAACTTCCTTACGCTCAATTGGTGATGATGTTAATGACAATGGAATTGAGGATCCCGTAAACTACAGATCAGATTATTGATGTGCCTTTTCCATCTCGAAAACTTATTTTTATTTGATTCAAATAATTTCAAAGGTTAGATAAAAATATCAATGTTCTACTTCATTACACATCTATTGCAGATAACAGTAATTATATTTTAACCGCCGCCTAACAGCTGGTGCGATATTAAAATGAAACCAAATGTACATATTATATTGCAAAAGTTATTTATGCGCATGGTAGGAACGGAAAATTCTATATCTTCCGGACCTTTTGCTTTTTAACCATGAATGCCAAGGCCTTGCGGAGAATTCCAGTGTATGTGTGGTTCATGCGTAGTATTCTTCTATAATGGTGATATGAGGTTTTGTTATATTAATGTCGTTTTTAAAATACAAATGAAACATCTTGAATAATATTATTTCTCAGGGTTAATAATTTTGTCTACATTTTTTGTGCACTTGCATAATACGTATAGTGTACTTGGCTCTTATATAAATCATTCCATGATTTTTTTGTACAATTGATTAATGGAGAAAATATAATAAAACCACTGTTTGAATTAAAATACATCATAATATTGATTCTAAGGTAAACGATAGTTTTTTATAAGGTGAAACAAACAACAATATTTTTTAGGGGTTTTTGATGACTGCGTACTTTTTTTTAAAACTTTTTGGAAGTTTTAAATATACTATATAAAGAGTGAGACCTCTATTAAGGGGTAAGGCCACTGTAAATTTTTTGAAAAATCGATTTTTTTTATTGGCTTAAAAAATAGTTTAAGTTTAAAATAAAAAATAGTTTAAGTTTCTCCGAAACTTCTTTTTTAAATTTTTTCCAATAAAAAACTATTCGCAAAACTTTAAACGCGTTTTTCTCGAAACATGGTTTTTCAAAATGGCACGCAGCATAACTCGAACAATTTTCATTTTTTTTACTTGAAATTTTAACCAGATGTGAACATTTACATTATCTTGAGAATGTCGATCGGAATTTTCAAGAACTTTATTTATTGATTTTTTATTAACAAAAAACTTGCCGTTTTTTTCGTCAAAAATCACTTTTTTTTCAAACGCACGCCAAATCCACAAAAATTGATACTTTTTAAAATCCGATCGACATTCTCTAGCTATAGCCCTCTAGATTAATGGTTTTTTTTTTGTTCTAGATTCAAAAGTGCACCAGTCGTGCTGCGTGCCGCGGAGCCCTGGAAGCAAAACATGTCCCGGGAAGATAGCTGTGGAACCGCCATTTTGTTTTTTTTTACTGTAAAAAAATTTTATAATAAAGTTTAATGTATGCCCGATAACACCATTAAAAGTTTTTTTCAAATACCTTCAATTTCGGGAGCAAAAAATTAGTGAAAAAACCTTTTTTTTGGGCCGTTACAGTGGCCTTACCCCTTAACCGGAGTGCTTGGGACAGCAGAATCCACGGATAACTGAAACTGCGGTAAATCCGAAATAAATTTGATACAACTATTCATAATGATTGAATCGATCTCAATTTTATTGTAGAATACACGTCTTCTTGTTTTTTTATTATAATCATCTACGCTTATAAATTACGCCATATTTCACTGTTGCTTCTAAGAAACGATAGTTAATTCGTTTTGTTTTGGTTTCTGGCTTGGAGTGAGCGAAGGGGTTTGATCCCAAGTGCCAGGCGTTTGAGAGAGGCATGGATCATCCGCACCACGGATGACCCAAAATCAGAGAAATGCAGTAAATCAGGGTTTTACTGCATCTCAAAATGGAAATTCGTGCAAAACAATCATTTACCGCTTACTTTTTCTCTAACTCAGAGAAAAAAAAAATCTCCCCGGCGGGGAATCGAACCCCGGTCTCCCGCGTGACAGGCGGGGATACTGACCACTATACTACCGAGGACTTGAAGATTCTTCCATTATTTTCATACTTGGATGGAAATACGATTATGTGTAGTATCGGCCTGAAAAATACGTGAGTTTTGTACTAAGAGTTGAAAATTCGGAACATTTTCGAATTCTTGAAGAAGGGAAAGAAAAAACTTTTCGCTCCTCAGAAATTAATTGGATCTGGTAAATTGTATGTTCATAAAAAAAAAACGTATGCATAAATAAATATATATTATTAATAATAATTACAATAAAAGAACATTACTTTATATTTTATATGATATATAAACGCATATCGAAAGACACGGCAGCGTCTTGATGCCAAGTAATAAAAAAACAATTTCGATGCCACTAACTGTCTAAGACACCGCGTCCTCTTACTCAGTAAGATGGCCTGCCGCTGGTCGTTTTCGAACTTTGAATCGACGTCACGCAAAAACGCGTCGACGAATCGAAAGTCTGAGACATCTTACCAATATAATCTGACTTTTTTCTATCGATTTGTATAGGTTATTTTTTTATCCATCTGTTCAATACTGAGATCCTATAATATTCGGTCGAATTTGCGAACAATTTTTCTGCGATGGAAATTATTCCACACCCCTGGGGTTTGTTGAATCGAATAAAGTTATTCGGTCATGTCGTAAAATACTACATACGTCCTTTTGGGTGTTACTTAATACTTTTCTTTAAATCGCAGTGAGGGACTTTTTACGCCGCGTTTAAGAGGGAATGATACCTCATCGCGGTCGGTATGGTAGAACAATTATAGATTCCCGAAAATCTCGAAAACGGCTCTTCAGATCCCGTCGAAACTTTGCCAAACGACGTCAAATAGATAGACGAACAGCTGTCTTCCCCTCAAATTTTCTGAATTTGAAAAAAAAACTAGAATTGCTTATGATAAGCGAATCTATATTTTTTTTCTCAAATTCAGAAAATTTGAGGGGAAGACAGCTGTTCGTCTATCCATTTGACGTCATTTGGCAAAGTTTTGACGGGATCTGAAGAGCCGTTTTCGAGATTTTTCGGAATCTATAATTGTTCTACCATACCGACCGCGATGAGGTATCATTCCCTCTTAAGACTCGCTATAAATGTGAGTGGCCGGTCTTCACGCAAGATCCCCTTACCGACATTTACCGTCTGAGTCGTTCAAAGACGAACCGAAAAAAAGATTCATTTCCGAGCTATCAGCGGATCAGGAAGACTAGAGGTAAGGAGTACGAACGCCTGTGGCGAGCCCAATCCAAAATCATCCGTGAAACTGTGGATTTTAGTAGTGTTTTCACGGCGTGCGTCGCTAGTGCATGACCGCACCGAAGTGAACTAAGCGGCAAGAATACAACCGACGTCATGTGTCATCGATGATTCCCGCTCGTCGTCCGTGTTGGCACAAAGCGTGTTCGGGCTAACCAATTTTGCGAATTGTGTTAGATGTAAAAAAAATAATTGTTTCGGTATAAAATATATTTAGTGATCTGCGGCAAAAACAATCAATCGTGGCTAAGAAAAATAGTACTTACATTCATAAAAAGAATGGTTTCGTTTTATTGTACCATTATCGTACCGAGTGAAATAAAAATTATCACAAACGCGAGATATGGAGCAAGTGTCCTGTCGATGAGACAAAACGTGCAATATATGGTTTTTTTTTCGTATATTGCACGTTTTGTCTCATCGACAGGACAGTTGCTCCATGAGCAAGAGGCGTGAAAATGGGAAGTGAGTGGGTGAGTGGGTGAAATATCAATTTGCCATTTTCATAGAAAGTCAAATTAAATAAAAACTTGTAATATTGTTTGAATTGTTGCTTTCAGTGCCCGAACGCAAGACAAACTTGGAGTGCAGCGATCGATCGATAACTGCCGTTAAAATCAACACTCTCCATCAAGTTCTCGACAAAGTTTCGGACGTGAAAAATTTAGAGTACGTGGGATGGCAAGCACACAACGAAGAGCTTACGAAGAGAGTGATAAACTATTATCTCGTCATGAGAGGACATTTTCTAGCGCGATCGGTCAACGAAAATAATCACGCAAGGAAAATTAAAACGAAAGACAATAGGACAAAATCAAAACTGTACGATCGATTTATCTGTACAGCGTGTCATAATGTGCAAATATTATGTGTGATAATTTGTAAATCTTTTGTTTGAATTCAAAATTCGTATGAATTTTCTTGTGTCTATGTTTTTACTGCTTCCGCAACGAAAAAAAAAAAACATTGACTTAATATCTGTATTTTGTTATTATTCTTTATATGTATCTTTATATATCTTTATATGTACAGCTTTATATGTATCATAATGTGTAAATATGAGATGTGAAAATTTGAAAAACTTTTGTCTGGATTAAAATTTCTTATGAATGTTCTTGTGTCTATAAATAAATTTGGTTTGTTACGGTTTCTGCGAGGAAAAAAAACAGACTTTATTTCTGTTTGTCGTTAGTATTCTTTTTCTGTACAGCGTGTCACAATGTGTAAATATGGTGATAATCTGTACATTTTTTGTCTGGAAGCAAATTTCTTATGAATTTCCTTGTGTCTATAAATAAATTTTGTTTGTTACTGCTTCCGCAACAAAAAAACTGACTTAATTTTTGTATTTCGGCATTCTCCAAAACAATCTATATACAAGAATTCGGTCTATCTCTATAGAAATTGCCTTCACCAACTAGTTGTACAACTGATTTGATGAAATGATCGCTCCATATGAAATGGCAAAGGGTGCTTTTTGCACATCGTACGACACTGCCTTTACAATTTATTTGATCAAATTATCGCTCCATATGAGGGAGCGTATCGTACGGCACTGGTTTGTTGCTGACTTTACTTCGGTGCGGTAGGAGAGCAGCGCCGCCCTTCTCGTCCTCACTTTTGCGGACGTTTCGACGACACGGCGTTCGTACACCTTACCCAGCTAACCATGTACCGTAAATGTATCCCTCATGTGGAGTGCGCCGTACCGGTACTGTTACCACCTCGTACGTGCGTACGGTACTGGTACATGACCGATATGGCCTACGGCACGCTGTGCCGCCAATGTACTGGTACAGTACCGGTACAGTATCGCCACCGTGGAGCCACCGTATACTGCAGTACGGTGTAACTCCACGGTAGCGATACCTTGGAGGTACGAGTACGCTGGTATTCCGTAGCCGTACATTAGCGGTACTGTAGGGTACGGCGTACTCCACATTTGCGGTTCGCTGTACTAATCACGGTCTTACATACAGGTCTTGCAACGAAGGTGGTGGGGGTGGTACGCTTAATGTCGGCAATAAGCTTTGGCTTATAGCCACAAGAGCGGCGCTGTGAACTTGTCATAGCGGCAAGACAAGTAAAGACATAAATAAAAAAAGATAAAATCAACTTACCTCTGCGATAACTCGACCGGTTAAGTCATGTTTTACCCACTTTCTTAGAATGTATCGTTGGAGAAAATGTTTCTCACACACGAATTGCGGAGGCATGAGCTGAGAAATTCCTGGAATTGCAGTGATCCATTTTTGACGACGTTCGATATTCGACGGAACCCGAAACACCGAACGTTTTTCCTTTACCAACTGACGTCCAGTATCACACGTTGGAACCGCACACGAATTAAGCCCAACGCACACGACGCTTGTTTTGCTGCTAGATAGCTTGCTAGAATTTGCCGCTGGGTTCGAAGTTGGCTGTGGCGATGGGTGCGCTGATGGCTCCCTTGGTAGGTTGGCTTCACACGGTGCTTGTCGCTAGGCGTGCATCGAAGTGACGCACCCATTAAAGAGACGAGTGTTTCTAACCTCTACAGTACCCAACAGTAAACAGTATCATGGACGCTCAAGTACAACAAACTATTGCGGCTGAAATAATTCGACGTAGGAGAGCAATTATCGTGGCAGCTGTAGTTACTGCTTATAAACGTAAACGAGCACTTGAACAACGGAAACGTAGATTGTGGAGTCGCGAGTGGCTGTTACGGCGTGATACAGGACAGAATGTTCTGAATATGGTGTTTGGTGAGCTCGGGTATGTATCCATAACATTTTCACTTTATTTGTTACTCAATTTTTTGAATTTTTAATTTTACACTTGATTTTTTAATGTATAATGATTTTTAATTTATACTACATTTTTGTTGAAGCCCTGAAGATCCTGCCAGTTTCACCAATTATACCCGAATGTTGGAAGATGAGTGGAATGAGTTGCTGATACTTCTGACTCCACTCATAAAAAAACAGGATACCGTTATGCGTCAAGCTATATCACCGAGAGACAGACTCACTGTGACTCTCCGATACTTGGCAACGGGCAACACCTTCCAAGATTTAAGCTACTCTACTCGCATAGCTCCGAACACAATTTCAAAAGTGATCGATGAAACTTTGAGAGCGATAGTAGAAGTACTAGACTCGAAAGTATGGAATTTCCCATCAACGCCGGAGGAATGGCAGGTTGTTGCACACAAATTCGACACTTTGTGGAATTTCCCTCATTGCATCGGTGCGCTGGATGGAAAACATATCAATTTTCGTCCTCCTCGAAGTGATGGATCAATTTACCGCAACTATAAAGGAAAAGACAGCATTGTGCTTCTGGGTCTTGTCGATGCTGAATACAGATTTTTGTTCGTTGACCTCGGAAGAAATGGACGTATGCATGACTCTGCTGTTTTGCGTGAGAGCCCGTTAAACTTGCCTGCTCCATGTGAAATTCCAGGGTTTTGTCACAAATTACCGTACGTGATTGTCGGTGACGACGCATTTGCCTTAAAACCTAATTTGTTAAAGCCTTATCCGGAGAGAAACTTGACGCTCGACAAAAGAATATTCAACTACAGATTAAGCCGTGCTCGCAGAACTGTTGAAAACGCTTTTGGCATACTGGCAAACAGATGGCGAGTTTTACTCTCTACGATATCTCTGTCCGTTCAAAAAGTAGAGACAATAACTTACGCGTGTGTGCTTTTACATAATTATTTGATCAATAAATCTAACAATGATTCTAGTCAATGGTACGTGCCGCATAATTACAGAATCTCAAGCCGCGCCGATAGTAATTGTAATGTAGTACAGTTATCCGAAAGGCAGAATGGTTCCCAAAATCTAAATAACCGTAGCAGTAATGAAGCATTAGAGATACGAGATAAATTTTGTGAATACTTCAATACTGCAGGCATAGTGCCATTTCAGTATACCGCTATTGAACGAGGCAATTTTTAGTTGTCAATAACGGTACGAGCAATTTCATATTATTAATTTATTTATTTATTGTATACATCGTTTACGAATTGACTGTATTTTTGTAACATGCTAAACAAATAAAGTGTCATCATTGGTTTTATATTATTCGAATTTTGTTTGTGCACGAAAGACTTTTAAACATGTTTTTGAATACACAATATCGACAATTGAAAAAGAAATCCTCTCTCCCAAATAACAAAGATTTTAAATGAAAAATATTTTACTGCCTCAACATTTTGACGATTTGAATCACCAGACAACACTTACTGAACACCTTTGGTATTATACGTATAGATATATATGCAACAGTCCATAAAAAGATGCTAAAAATAAAATTTTGCAAATTGCTTCTTCAAGATTTAGCACGATGCTCAAATTTTCCCCTATTAGGAACTGCATGTTTTTATTTCGGCTTTCTCATAGAGAAAGCTTTGATCGTGCTAAATGTTGAGGATGCAATATGCAAATTTCTATTCACAACGTTTTTTTAGCGCACTTTCATCAGAATAAAAAAGAAACACACCCACACACACACACACGCGCACACACACACCCACACACTTGAGGGTGCATATGCAAATTTCTATTCGCAGCAACTTCATCAGAATAAAAACATACACACTTTTGGGATATGATTTGTTGATGCTTTGGAACATTTAAATATCAGCAGAAAAATAGAAGGACTATCATTATTGTTTACACGAAAAAAATGAAATAAACCGTATGGTATGAATATTATTTTATATTCAATAAATATATAAAAATACAAAGTTTGTATGCAGATTTCTTGTCTTCGGGTTATGCATACGTTTGATTGACTCTTTACTTCTTCGATCGTTGATAGTCGGTAGTTTTTGCGTTTATAATCAATTGGGTGACTTGATTCATCACTTCTAGCTTCAATTCTTCATCTTGAAAGCCTCGCAGCAAGCTTCCCATGAACGTTAAAAATCCGTCGACCGAGTCCGGAGTTGAGTTTGTCGGAGGCGTGTTTATGGCGATAGGCGTATTCATTGAATCGGTTAAATTCTTGATGACGGTTGAAAATTCGTCGCTGTCGCCCAAACGAGGATTCTTTCTTTTACGCCTTGCTGATGTGCATACTCCAGACGTTGAAGAGCCGGAATGCGCTGAAGTACTGGGACGTGCAAATACAACATCTTCTTGCTGATTGTTGGCCGTCACTGATGACAAGGATGATGAGCGACTCCTTTGTTGAGATGGTGATGGTGATGGTGATGGTGATGGTGATAGACGTGTAGTTCTGTACAGCGAAGTGTTCCTCGTGTCCAACACTCGTTCTGCCGAAGAAGACCGACGAAGATTTTCCTGCGCTCGAACAATCTCGTCAATCTCCGGGTCATAAATATCGTCCACGTACTCAATATTCTCATAATAGTTGGCTTCTTCGGAGTTTTCCTCAACCACGATTGTCTCTGTATCCTAGAAACAAAAAGGGCATGAGTTTTGCATTCGCAAAGTTTTTTTTTTCATTTTTAGCATTACCTGACTCAGCGGCACACCGGACAGCGAAGGTACACCGGGCAGCGAAGACACACCGGACAGCGAAACCTCACTATCGAAGGAAGTCCTGTTCTTACGCGGGATCACGTACGTTTCGAGGAACAAGAGCTTTTCGTAATACCACAGGCTCGGTTTATAAACCTGAAAATGTTTACATAAATGTTTATTACTTATTATATTTTTAAATTTAGGTTAGTTTAAATTTTTTCATTACAGTAAAAAATACTCACGTCATCGGTGCCAGTCCCGCTTTTTAAAGAGGCTTTCATTTTGGAATTCTCGATATTAAATTGATTTCTCAAATTGTGAAACTTGGTTGAGCACTCTTTTGCCGTCACGGTTGGCTTTAACCCCAAAACTGCGTTCCTCACTCTATCAAGAGCCTCAGTTCGAAGACGCTTGTTGTGGTAATTCGGAGTATTTGTTGCATACAAACACGGTTCTTCTTTGTATGCGTCAATTAAAGCATTAATTTGCTCCGGAGACCACCTTTGCGACATATTTTTTCAACAACAGAGCACGAAAAAAAGAGAACACGCAAGCAAGCCGTCACGAAAAATAGCACACGTTCTATCATCGACAGCCAGCACGCAACCACGCTGCAGAGCCAGCAGTGACGTCACTTTCTCGCAGCGCTGCCAGCAGAGTAGCCAGCAGAGGGCCCCGCAAGCAATCCAGCAGCAAAACAAGCGTCGTGTGCAGCGGGCTTAAGACTGTGGTCGACTCCTTCTCTCTAGTCTCCTTGATGACCAGGGTGCACCCCATGCGTGACTCAGCCCTGCGATTGGTTGCGTTGTTAGAAAAATTCTTATATTTCACAAAATATGAACTCCCATACGATTTTTCTTTTCTCTCAAACAATTCTCAAATGATTAACATTAATTAATATTATTTATGATCATATCGGGCGGCCAACTTCACGGAGGTCGCGCAGGGTGTAGAACCCATTACAGAATCTCGCTGGGCGAACCCTATCTGTTCGACCCAGCGCAGTGGGTGATGTGACACTTCGTAAAAGTCGTTCGAACTCGTTCGATTTTTGGAACTTTTACAAAGTCTTCGTTGCAAAGTAAAGTTATGACCGTAGTCTACAAAACTATGCAATAAAAACATGCGTCGTTTTTTAATTACACGCTCATTGCCGTTGCTTTAAGACGTCACAGGTGTGCCACTTGCCATCGAATAACGTTTTTTTTTCCGGCAACACTTCATGATTCCTGTACTTTGAACTTTCGCTGCCTGGTGTTTCGATCAGCTTTATCAATCCCAACAGTGCCTATCTCGACTGTCGAACGGTGTGTATCGATAACAAACAAAAAAAAAGAAAAAAAACGAGGTACGGAAACAAAAAAACCGCTTTTTCCCTATACTCGAACGTCAAAAAACTATTCCTTAGAAATTTTAACCGTTTTTCCTGATACATAATAGTTTTGGGGGAAAACCACTGTTTTTGAGGTTAAGTTGACCATTGTCTAAGGGTCGCGTGTTTGTCCTTTCAAATTCCACGGCTTTTCTTATTGTCATCAATAAAACCATTTATTTAAATTTTCGTTAAATATATATAAATATATTCATATTATTATACATAGGAGTAGTAGTAGTAGTCTTTATTTCCAGGGTATGTCCTTTGGGGGTGTTTATCCTGCTAAAAATGTCTGATGGAAAACGAAAAAAAAAAATTATTTCGTTTTGGTTCGTGTTTCTGATTCCAGTTTTTCATAAACATCTGCAGATTATTATGATCGGAATCGTATCGGATGATGAGGAGTTTATAATATCGAGCTCCAATCCGAATTAATAGCGAATGAATGATACCACCCCATTGCGTAGGATTGCGATATACGACATATGTTGTTTATACATGTGAATCTATTCGTATATGCTATGTATGATTGTACCCGTCGTTTTCGTTGTTTGTTATAAATGTATATGCACGAATGTATTACGTAGTATAAAACAGCATGTATATTTTCCTTTCGTGTTTCTGATTCGTATATTGCGCAATCAGGATCTAATTTGTGTGAACCAAATTTGATCATGTTCTATATAAATACTGTATAAAGAATACTTTCATGCAGTTGAATTTGGCATTCTTCATAGGATTATTATAAAGTTGAATCATATATCTATGAATAGTATATATAGTATGAATATGCCAATGAAAATGAATCATTTTGAATGCGATAGGTTTCATTGCAGTTGAGCCTGTATTATATTCATTATTCGTAGTATTTCATTGAAAATGTATGTACTATGTAATGAAGAATACAGTAACTGCCAACGAAAATGGATCATTCTGAATGCGATACGTCTCATTGAAGTTCAGGCTGTATTATTAATTACTAGTAGTATTTCATTGCGAATTTACGTACTACGTAATAAAGAATACAGTATGACATGTCTATGAAAATGAATCATTTTGAATGCGATATGTCTCATTGCAGTTCAGGTTGTATTATTAATTACTAGTAGTATGTCATTGCGAATGTATGTACTATGTAATAAAGAATACAGTATGATATGTCAATGAAAATGAATCATTTTGAATGCGATACGTCTCATTGCAGTTCAGACTATATTATTAATGACTAGTAGTATTTCATTGCGAATTTATGTAGTACGTAATAAAGAATACAGTATGATATTTCAATGGAAATGAATCATTTTGAATGCGATACGTTTCATTGCAGTTCAGGCTGTATTATTAAATACTAGTAGTATTTCATTGCAAATGTATGTACCATGTAATAAAGTATACAGTATGATATTTCAATGAAAATGAATCATTTTGAATGCGATACGATTCATTGTAATTCAGTCTGTATTATTAATTACTAGTAGTATTTCATTGCGAATTTATGTACTACGTAATAAATTACACAGTATGATATTTCAATGAAAATAAATCATTTTTAATGCGTAACGTTTCATTGCAGTTCAGCCTGTATTATTAAATACTTGTAGTATTTCATTGCGAATGTATGTACCATGTACTAAAGTATACAGTATGATATTTAAATGAAAATGAATCATTTTGAATGTCATGCATCTCATTGCGAATGTATGTACTACGTAACAAAGAATACAGTATGACCTTTCAATGAAATTGAATCATTTTGAATGTCATGCATCTCATTGCAGTCGAAGCATGCAAATTTTCATATTTAAAAACCACACGAATTAAGTATTTAATACATATTGCTCGGCCCTGTAAAATGAAAGGTACACAGAGAAGAGTCAAGCACAGTTTTATACATTGCTTTTGGGTCGGTGAATTATTTTCGTAACGCAAATAGATAAACGGATCCAACCTACGTTAAAAACCAATAGGTTTTTATATTGCTGTTGTGTATATATATATATATATATATATATATATATATATATATATATATATATATATATACAGGGTGTCCCAGAACTCAACGTTAAGCCGAAATGGGGTGACAGGATTGATTGTAACCATCATAAGAAAAATCCGAAAAAAATCTATCCCATGCAGTTTGAAAATTATCGGCATTTAAGAAAAACCTAGAAATTTGGTCAAACTGTAACCATTTTTCGGTTATTGTGAAACAAACCCAAACAAACCCAAACAAACCCAAGTTTCCTAGAATTAAGGCTATTTGTTAAACTATGAATTTAAAATTTTCAAAATTTGTCCACTTTGAAAGGCCCGGCTTTATTTTTTTTCTCCTTTATTTTTTTTCTGATTTTTCTCATGATGGTTACAATCAATCCTGTCACCCCGTTTCGGCTTAACGTTGAGTTCTGGGACACCCTGTGTATATATATATATATATGTATAAATAAATATCTCGTCGCCATCGTGTACAAGAGTAAAAAATGGCCGAAAATATCGGGCTGACTTTGTATATTCACTCTTGATTATATCTAGTCAACTAAATTTCAATTGGAAAAATAACTTTTATTGATGTTTTGCGCTGCTATTAATTACTTGAATAGATGTATACTAAACAAGGCTCAATAATTTTGTTGTCAGTAAAAGTGTTAACTATTTTCGATTCCATTTCATCATTTTCTATAGCATTTTTTGTTGTCCCTATCACATCTTTTTCATAAAACTTCATTTTTCATATAGAATATGATGCGAGTTTTAAGTGTGGGATAAGATGCAATTTGATTCATCCATAGTGCATAGGAAATGTTAGCAGCATAATCGTATCTCTATTATTCGAAAAAAGAAAAGAAAATGTAATGATACGAAAACGATAGAATCATGCCCTACAATGAGACGAAGACGACAAAATTCAATTGGTCCCTGAATGACAAGGAAATCGTATAAAATTAAACCGCGGCTACGGTATGCATCTGATAGAATTCACCAGTCGCATAGAAATCTATTCAAATTCATAAAGTAGCAATGACGAACTTTACATTACAACAGATGGTATCTTTTATCATGGAAAAGTCACCAATCACCGCCGTATATGTATTATTCGAAATCATTTCCGCATCGCTTATAGTGTAGATTTTATAAAATCAAGCTGTGCAATGAGATACAAACGAAAGAATAGTATTCGTATGA
Organism: Ophion obscuratus; assembly: GCA_964007375.1. Classification (NCBI taxonomy): domain Eukaryota; kingdom Metazoa; phylum Arthropoda; class Insecta; order Hymenoptera; family Ichneumonidae; genus Ophion; species Ophion obscuratus. The sequence goes on from OZ023314.1 coordinate 39,728,747, forward strand.
CGCATGGAAAATGAATTATACGAGAATATGATACGAGTTTTAAGTGCGGGATAAGATTCAATTTGATTCATCCATAGTGCATAGGAAATGTTAGCAGGATAATCGTATTTTTATTATTCGAAAAATAAAAGAAAAAAATGTAATGATACAAAAACGATAGAATCATGCCCTACAATGAGACGAAGACGAAATAATTCAATTGGTATCTGAATGACAAAGAAATCATATACAAATAAACCGTGGCTAGGGTATGCATCTGATAGAATTCAACGGATCGCCTAGAAATCTATTCAAATTCATAAAGTAGCAATGACGAACTTCACATTTATAACACGGAGCATTGGTTTATATTCGAAACGAACCAATATTTGTGCACCACTAAGGGAGAGCGAGATAGGTCCGAAAGGATATCATGAAAATTATGCATTATTCCTATGATGGTTAATAATATTCAATCGGACATTTTAAGCAGGGTACTCATAGGTCCCTGCACATTCTCTCCTCCTTTACATGTGTGTTTACAAATTATGTACATGTGTTTCTGTTTTCATAACATTTTATAGACTGGTATTTCCTTGTCATCGAGCTACCTGTTTTATCAATACAGTTGAACCACGATACAACGAAATCCTCGATTCAATGAAGATTTAACCATTCCCTTCTGATCGACACCTGACGCCTTGATACAATGACATAATAGAATATATTGCTAATTGCTAATTGCTTGTAAACATTGGTTTCATTTGAACCATTCGTTGTTAAAAAAATGTCCCGTTATTTATAATACTGATATATTTTTTTTAAAGAACATTTTAAGGAACATGATCTCGATATAATGAACCCTCAATATAACGAACTTCCTTAGAGATTCGTCGTATCGAGGTTTCGCTGTACCTCCAATTCTTTTACATATGCGCATAGCTCTCTTGCATGCTTATTCCTTACCAGTTCCTCTAATTTTTGTCTCAACCCCCCTTTGTATTTCAGTACTTTTTTTCTAGTTTTTCACTACATCCACTCTGATTGTTGCATTTACTGCTTCATAGCCACAAACGTGTTCCACGTTCTCTCTTTCTTTCACTTTCGGCAGCTATTATCTCCATATCCCTTATGTCCTCTTTTCCCTGCATTCTCACATCTTATCCTTGCCCATAATTTCTTTGTTCCCATACTGAACTCTTTTATTTCTCAGTATTTTTCCATTTCTGCCTTCTCTTTCTGCTTCTACTATATTCTGCAGTAAGCTGATTTGCAGATTCTGCACCTATCGTTTTGTTTTTCTTCCTTTTCTTTTCTTTTCTTCCTTCCTTCTTCCTTTTCTTCCTTCTTCCTCGTACATCCTTCATTCTGATTGCCTACGATATTCTCCCACATCCCACATGGCTTTGGCAAGTCCTCTCCCTACTTCGACAGGTTTCCGTTGATAATTCCTCTTCTTCTTTTAGAAACATCTTCGGCCACCTTCCTGCCATGTTTATTATTTCTACCAAGTATTTTGCTATACTTTTCCAAGCCTCTATTTCTACCTATGTTTAGATTAATTCCGATAGCCATTTTTACATATTTTCCCATCCCTCATGCCAAAGTGTTCCTTTCTTTCATCGCCATACGTCTACTCCGGATAACATTCCGCCTTTTGCGATTACCCTCTTTTTAGGCTGCTTAACCTTGCTCTTGTGAAAGTACCCCGAGTGGCAGTGGTCACGTTTTTTAATTTTCCAGCTATAATTTTTTAATGTTTTTCTAAAGAACTTCCTCTGGAGAACCATACCACTAAGTACTTATACTCTGACTATTTCCGTTTCCTCCAAAACAATATCATCTGTGAATTGTGCGGAGACAACATTTTTTCCTCCCATCACCGTTTCTCTCATCCCTTTTTCTAAATCAAATCCTAAATATACAAGCTGAAAAGCGGTGGTCCAAGCGGTCATCCCTGTATTACGCCCCTCTCTGTCTTAAATCTTACTGTAAATCCCTCCTCTGCCTTATCTCGTTTACCGTTTTAGCATAAATATTTTAATTGCTTCTATCAATCTCTCTTGTATACCCATCTTTTCAACTTTCCTCATCAGAATACCTCAATCTATTATATCAAAAGCAGCTCTAAAGTCCACAATCACTGTAGACATTTTCCTTTTCACATTGTGGTTTATCAACGTGTTTAATACGAAGACGTGGTCCCTCCCTGCCCTGAATTTCGCTTGACTTTCTTTTAGCACCCCCCCTCCCCTCTAACGAATACGGGTGGGGATCAAAATATCGAAGGGCGAAATATAGATCGACAAATATCTCGAAACGACAGAATTATGAACTCGCAAAATAACGAAAGTTTAATTATTCGAAATTTTATGTATTGATCGAATAAAAAATCGAATGACTATAAAGCAAAGTATAATTTCTAGCAAGCATCCATATCTCCGAAACAGAAAAAAGTGAGTAATATTCGTAATACCGCCTATAGCGAAAAGCAATATATCGAGACGCAAAATGTCGATAGTCCGAAATGGCGAATGCCAAAATGGCGAACATGGTATGGATGCCGTCCCGGCCGACCGCTAACGCTATCTGCCTCGATCACAAGTTTTCGCCATCCGGGCCGTTCGACATTTTGACCCTTCGCTATTATAACCACTCGACTTTTTGGCCGTTCGATTTAATGCTTTCTGCTTTTTGAACCGTCGCTATATTTACAATTCGAAGATTCGTCTTCTCGAATTATTTGGTGTTATTTATATAAGCAATTCGATATTTTGTCTCTCAATATTTTTTAAATCGGTTTTTGTTTTTCGCTATATTTCAACTTCGAGGTATTCGTATTCGGAATTTTTATTTACGACTATATAAACCCTCCGAACATTGATCTATCTATATTCAAATATTCCATATTTTTTAATTCGATATTTCAGCCCATCCGAATATTGATCCATCGATATTTCGACTCCCACCCACCAATACGCAGTCTTCTGCTAATAATATTGGCAAGTAATTTCGATCTCATATTCAGCAATTCCTCTATAGTTCGATATTTATATATGTTTATATTTACACACACACACACGCACACACACACACACACACACACACACACACACACACACACGCACGCACGCACGCACGCACGCACGCACGCACGCACGCACGCACGCACGCACGCACGCACGCACGCACGCACGCACGCACGCACGCACGCACGCACGCACGCACGCACGCACGCACGCACGCACGCACCACGCACGCACGCACGCACGCACGCACGCACGCACGCACGCACGCACGCACGCACGCACACACACGCACGCACGCACGAACGCACGCACGCACGCACGCACGCACGCACGCACGAACACACACACGCAACACGCACCCACGCAAACGCACACACACACACACACAGATATATTAGGGTGGTCCTTATTGGGGGCCCAGATAGGTTCGAAATAAATAAATAAAAATGTGTGCGAAACCCCAGCGCTGTAGTCCAATGAGAAGACGTGCCTGTAAGCTCGTTTTGTTTCCGATTTGAATGACATGGGATTTTCAGACCACTTCAGCCATTATTTTTTGGAAGTGCTCCTGAGCATTGAAAAAAAATATATTCATACAAATTTATTCTTAATTGGTATATCTACGTGTAATCTTTTTTACAAGGCGTTATCAGAACCCTTACACCTCCCACAAAAATTGATCAACTTGACTACCTGTTTTTAGCCGCTTGGTGCTTTACAGTATTTCAATCATTAAAAGGCAGTCTTATTTGCGTCATAAAATTGTGAAAATAATAATTGTGCATATAGGAAAAAAATATTTATTTCAATTAGCGTATTTCAAAACACATCTATTATACTTTATATTTTTTAAATAATATTAATTAAAATAAAAATGTTTTCATCACCGGCGGTTTTTTTGGATCGGGAAAGCTTTTACGATATTCCGAGACTACCTGAAGAATATACTGCTTCTGATCTTCGTTCGGTGTAAGAAAAATGTTGTAATCTTTCATAAAATGAACTGCTCTCTCGCCGTATCATTTATGACCTCTGTGAAATTGGCACCCGAGTATCTCCGATCTCAATTTTTTTGGTGATTTCCGAAGGTTTTCGATTGTAGTTGATTGTAGTAAACTTAATTTTGATTGTAGTAGCCCAGAAAAAAAATTCAGACCACCAAAAAAATGGCACCCCCCGAAATAAAAATAAAGAACCTTTATACATTTTTTTCGTTCATAATCGTTTGTAGTTGACTGTAATAAATTTAAATTCGTTTGTAGTTGAAGGGTTTTTTTTTAAATTTTGGCCAAAAATGTAAATCGAAAAATAAAACGGCCCGCAACGATTTTTGGAGTGAGTACTAAATGCTAATGAACAAATGTCTAACATAAAAGACACGAACTAAAATAACAGCATTACTGAAATGAAATATTTCACTATTTTTATAAGCAGATTTTCCTTAGCAATAACCGCAAAGGCAGGAAAACGATCTATCCTAGGTTTGTAGTTGTAGACTAAGGAACTACAAACGACGCCCGGGCTACGAAAACGTTTGTAGTTATTTGTAGGTCCGTATTTATCGTTTGTAGCTGCGAAGAAAACAACTACAAACGAGGAAATCACCTGAAAAGCATTTTTCAGCCATTTGAGAAGATAATGTTCGTTTGTAGTAATAAAGTAGGCAACTGCAAACGATGCTCGCGCTACTAAAACGTTTGTAGTTATTTGTAGTTCCGTATTTATCGTTTGTAGTTGCAGAGAAAGTAACTACAGACGAAGAAATAACCAGAAAATGATTTTTCGACGATTTTCGAAGGGTGTGTTCGTTAGTAGTAATAAACTAGGTAACAACAAACGACGCCCAGGCTTCTAAAGCGTTTGTAGTTGTTTGTCGGTCCGTAATTATCGTTCGTAGTTGCATAGAAAATAACTACAAACGAGGAAATGACGCAAAAAGCATTTTACAGCCATTTGAGAAAGAAATGTTCGTTTGTAGAAATAAAGTAGGTAACTACCAACGATGCTCGCGCTTCTAAAACGTTTGTAGTTGTTTGTAGTTCCGTATTTATAATTTGTCGTTGCAAAGAAAGTAACTATAATCAAGAAAATCACCTGAAAATGACTTTTCCACAATTGTGAAAAGAAATGTTCGTTTGTAGTAATGAAGTAGGCAACCGCAAACGATGTTTGCGCTTTTAAATCGTTTAGAGTTGTTTGTAGTTCCGAATTTATCGATTGTAGTTCCACAGAAAGTAACTACAAAGGAGGAAATAACGGGAAAATATTTTTTCACACGTTTGAGAAGAATATGTCCGTTTGTAGTAAAAAAAACTAAGTAACTACGAACGCCGCCCAGGCTTCTAAAACGTTTGTAGTTGTTTGTAGGTCCGTATTTATCGTTTGTAGTTGCAGAGAAAACAACTACAAACGAGGAAACAACCAGAAAATGATTTTTCCACGATTTTCGAAGGTTATGGTCGTTTGTAGTAGTGAACTAGGTAACTACAAACGACGATCGAGCTTCTAAAGCGTTTCTAGTGGTTTGTAGTTCCGTATTTATCGCTTTTAGTTGCAGAGAAAGTAACTACAAATGAGGAAATCACTTGAAAATGATTTTTCGACGATGTTGTATGGATATGTCCGTTTGCAGTGAAAAACTAAGTAACTACAAACGACGCGCGGGCTTCTAAAATGTTTGTAGTTTATTCGAGGTCCGTATTTATCGTTTGTAGTTGCGGAGAAAATAACTACAAACGACCAAATTACGTGAAAAGCATTAAACAGCCATTTGAAAAGGAAATGCTCGTTTGTAGTAATGAAGTAGGTAACTACAAATGATGCTCGCGCTTCTAAAACGTTTGAAGTTGTTTCAAGTTTCGTATTTATCGTTTGTAGTTGCAGAGAAAGTAACCACAAACGAGGAAATAACCAGAAAATGACTACAAACGTTTTAGAAGCGCAAGCGTCGTTTGTAGTTACCGGGTTTAAATATTATTACAAACGAACATTTTCTTCTCAAATGGCTTATTTTCTCTGCAACTAGAAACGATAAATACGAACCTCGAATAAACTACAAACATTTTAGAAGCCCGCGCGTCGTTTGTAGTTACTTAGTTTTTCACTGCAAACGGACATATCCATGCAACATCGTCGAAAAATCAGTTACTTTCTCTGCAACTAAAAGCGATAAATACGGAACTACAAACCACTACAAATGCTTTAGAAGCTCGATCGTCGTTTGTAGTTACCTAGTTCACTACTCCAAACGAACATATCCTTCGAAAATCGTAAAAAAATCATTTTCTGGTTGTTTCCTCGTTTGTAGTTGTTTTCTCTGCAACTACAAACGATAAATACGGACCTAAAAACAACTACAAACGTTTTAGAAACCCGGGCGTCGTTTGTAGTAACCTAGTTTACTACTACAAACGGATATATCCTTCTTAAATGTCTGAAAATATATTTTTACGTAATTTCCTCCTTTGTAGTTATTTTCTCTGGAACTAGAAACGATAAATACGGAACTACAAACAACTACAAACGATTTAAAAGCCCAGGCGGCGTTTGTAGTTACTTAGTTTTTTACTCCAAACGAACATATCTTTCGACAATCGTGGAAAAATCATTTTCGGGTTAATTCCTCGTTTGTAGTTACTTGCTCTGCAACTACAAACGCTAAATACGGAGCTACAAACGAATACAAACGTTTTAGTAACCCGGGCGTCGTTTGAAGTTACTCCGTTTTTTTTTGTTTACTACAAACGGACTTACCCTTCCAAAATCGTGGAAAAATCATTTTCAGGTTATTTCCTCGTCTGTAGTTACTTCCTCTGTAACTACAAACGATAAATACGTTACTACAAACAACTACAAACGTTTTAGCAGCGCGAGCATCGTTTGTAGTTACCGACTTGATTACTACAAACGAACATTTCCTTCTGAAATGGCTGAAAAATGCGTTTCACGTCATTTCCTCGTTTGTAGTTATTTTTTTCTGCAACTACAAACGAAAAATACGGATCTGACAAACAAATACAAACGTTTTAGAAGCCCAGGCGTCGTTTGTAGTTACCTAGTTTATTACCACGGGCAGATCCTTCGAAACTCATTTCATTTGTAATTAGTTTATCTGCATTTACAAACGATAAATATGGAACTACAAACAACTAAAAATGATTTAAAAGCCCGGGCGGCGTTTGTAATTACGTAGTTTTTTACTCCAAACGAACATATCCTTCAAAAACCAAGGAAAAATCATTTTCTGGTTATTTCATCGTTTGTAGTTACTTTCTCTGCAACTAAAAATGATAAATACGGAACTACAAACAACCACAAACGTTTTAGAAGCGCGAGCGTCGTTTGTAGTTACCGAGTTTATTACTACAAACGACCATTTTCTTCTCAAATGGCTGTAAAATTATTTTTACGTAATTTCCTCGTTTGCAGTTACTGTCTCTGCAACTACAAACGATAAATATAGAACTACAAACAACTACAAACGTTTTAGAAGCGCGAGTGTCGTTTGTAGTTACCGAGTTTATTACTACAAACTAACACTTTCTTCTCAAATGGCTGAAAAATGATTTTCACGTCATTTCCTCGTTTGTAGTTATTTTCTCTGCAACTACAAACGGTAAATACGAACCTACGAACAACTGCAAACGTTTTAGAAGCCCGGGCGTCATTTGCAGTTACTCCGTTTTTTTTTACTACAAACGGACATATCCTTCCAATATCGTGGAAAAATCATTTATGGGTGATTTCCTCGTTTGTAGTTACTTTCTCGGCAACTACAAACGATAAATACGAACGATAGAAGCCCGAGTGTCGTTTGTAGTTACCTTGTTCACTACTACAAACAAACATATCCTTCGACAATTGTGGAAAAATCATTTTCTGGTGGTTTCCTCGTGTTAGTTATTTTCCCTGCAACTACTAACGACAAATACGGACCTACAAACAACTACAAATGTTTTAGGAGCCCGGGCGTCGTTAGTAGACCTCCATAAAGCTAGCAGAGCAATCTCCCGAAAATGGATTTAATTGATATCAAAATTTTGTGCTTTTTATGTGCTAATTTTGTGCTCCATTTAAAATTTTTGTGCTCTTACCGTTTAGCGGGAAATTAGAAATCAAAAGTGCTCTGCTGGCTTGCCATCAAGCTAGCAGAGCACTTATTGATATTTGGCTTATCTAAGAACGAAACTACGTGATATTTATGTGCTTTTTATGTGCTTTGCGAATATCGAACAGCCAAACCCCTATTTTTTTTTCGCCCGATTTACACCCTTAAAAAACCCCCAAATAAGAGAATTTACCATTTTTTGGATATACTGACGTGAAAATACATAATATTTATGTGCTTTTTATGTGCTCTACGAATATTCAAGAGCCAAACCGCTAAAACGCAAATTTCTCCCAAAACCACCCCCACAAGACCCAAATTACCCGCCAATACGAGTAATGGTTATTTTTTCGATATCGCAAAATCAAAGTAGTCCACATTTATGTGCTTTTTATGTGCTAATTTTGTGTTCCATTAAAAATTTTTGTGCTCTTACCGTTTAGCGGGAAATTAGAAATCAAAAGTGATCTGCTGGCTTGCCATCAAGCTAGCAGAGCACTTAATGATATTTGGCTTATCTAAGAACGAAACTACGTGATATTTATGTGCTTTTTATGTGCTTTGCGAATATCGAACAGCCAAACCCCTATTTTTTTTTCGCCCGATTTACACCCTTAAAGAACCCCCAAATAAGGGAATTTACCATTTTTTGGATATACTGACATGAAAATACATAATATTTATGTGCTTTTTATGTGCTCTACGAATATTCAAGAGCCAAACCGCTGAAACGCAAATTTCTCCCAAAACCACCCCACAAGACCCAAATTAACCGCCAATACGAGTAACGGTTATTTTTTCGATATCGCAAAATCAAAGTAGTCCACATTTATGTGCTTTTTATGTGCTAATTTTGTGTTCCATTTAACATTTTTGTGCTCTTACCGTTTAGCGGGAAATTAGAAATCAAAAGTGCTCTGCTGGCTTGCCATCAAGCTAGCAGAGCACTTAATGATATTTGGCTTATCTAAGAACGAAACTACGTAATATTTATGTGCTTTTTATGTGCTTTGCAAATATCGAACAGCCAAACCCCTATTTTTTTCGCCCGATTTACACCCTTAAAGAACCCCCAAATAAGGGAATTTACCATTTTTTGCATATACTGAAATGAAAATACATAATATTTATGTGCTTTTTATGTGCTCTACGAATATTCAAGAGCCAAACCGCTAAAACGCAAATTTCCCCCAAAACCACCCCCACAAGACCCAAATTAACCGCCAATACGAGTAACGGTTATTTTTTCGATATCGCAAAATCAAAGTAGTCCACATTTATGTGCTTTTTATGTGCTAATTTTGTGTTCCATTTAACATTTTTGTGCTCTTACCGTTTAGCGGGAAATTAGAAATCAAAAGTGCTCTGCTGGCTTGCCATCAAGCTAGCAGAGCACTTAATGATATTTGGCTTATCTAAGAACGAAACTACGTGATTTTTATGTGCTTTTTATGTGCTTTGCGCATATCGAATAGCCAAACCCCTATTTTTTTTTCGCCCGATTTAGACCCTTAAAAAACCCCCAAATAAGAGAATTTACCATTTTTTGGATATACTGACATGAAAATACATAATATTTATGTGCTTTTTATGTGCTCTATGAATATTCAAGAGCCAAACCGCTTAAACGCAAATTTCTCCCAAAACCACCCCCACAAGACCCAAATTACCCGCCAATACGAGAAATGGTTATTTTTTCGATATCGCAAAATCAAAGTAGTCCACATTTATGTGCTTTTTATGTGCTCTATGAATATCCAAGAGCCAAACCGCTAAAACGCTAATTTCTCCCAAAACCACCCCCACAAGACCCAAATTACCCGCCAATAGGAGTAATGGTTATTTTTTCGATATCGCAAAATCAAAGAAGTCCACATTTATGTGCTTTTTATATGCTCTATGAATATCCAAGAGCCAAACCGCTAAAACGCTAATTTCTCCCAAAACCACCCCTACAAGACCCAAGCTACCCGCCAATACGAGTACTGGTTATTTTTTCGATATCGCTAGATCAAAGTAGTCCACATTTATGTGCTTTTTATGTGCTCTACGAGTATCTAAGAGCCAAACCTCTAAAACGAAAATTTCTCCGAAAACCACCCCTACGAGACCCAAGCTACCCGCCAATGGGAGTAATGGTTATTTTTTCGATATCGCAAAATCAAAGTAGTTCACATTTATGTGCTTTTTATGTGCTAATTTTGTGTTCCATTAAAAAAATTTGTGCTCTTACCGTTTAGCTTACTCGTATTGGCGGGTAATTTGGGTCTTGTGGGGGTGGATTTGGGAGAAATTTGCGTTTTAGCGGTTTGGCTCTTGAATATTCGTAGAGCACATAAAAAGCACATAAATATTATGTATTTTCATGTCAGTATATCCAAAAATGGTAAATTCTCTTATTTGGGGGTTTTTTAAGGGTGTAAATCGGGCGAAAAAAAAATAGGGGTTTGGCTGTTCGATATTCGCAACACACAAATATCACGTAGTTTCGTTCTTAGATAAGCCAAATATCATTAAGTGCTCTGCTAGCTTGATGGCAGCCAGCAGAGCACTTTTGATTTCTAATTTCCCGCTAAACGGTAAGAGCACAAAAATGTTAAATGGAACACAAAATTAGCACATAAAAAGCACATAAATGTGGACTACTTTGATTTTGCGATATCGAAAAAATAACCATTACTCGTATTGGTGGGTAATTTGGGTCTTGTGGGGGTGGTTTTGGGAGAAATTTGCGTTTTAGCGGTTTGGCTCTTGAATATTCGTAGAGCACATAAAAAGCACATAAATATTATGTATTTTCATGTCAGTATATCCAAAAAATGGTAAATTCTCTTATTTGGGGGTTTTTTAAGGGTATAAATCGGGTGAAAAAAAAAATAGGGGTTTGGCTGTTCGATATTCGCAAAGCACATAAAAAGCACATAAATATCACGTAGTTTCATTCTTAAATAAGCCAAATATCATTAAGTGCTCTGCTAGCTTGATGGCAAGCCAGCAGAGCACTTTTGATTTCTTATTTCCCGCTAAACGGTAAGAGCACAAAAATTTTAAATGGAGCACAAAATTAGCACATAAAAAGCACAAAATTTTGATATCAATTAAATCCATTTTCGGGAGATTGCTCTGCTAGGTTTATGGAGGTCGTTAGTAGTTACTTAGTTTTTCACTACAAATGGACATATCCTTCCAAAATCGTGGAAAAACCATTTTAAAGTGATTTCCTCGTTGGTTGTTTTTTTTCTCTGCAACTACAGACGATAAATACGGAACTACGAAATTCTACAAACGCTTTAGAAGCCCGGGCGTCGTTTGTTTTTTTTTTACTAAAAACAGGCATATCCTTCTAATATCGTGGAAAAATAATTTTCAGGTAATTTCCTTATTTGCAGATACTTTCTCGGCAACTACAAACGATAAATACAGAACTAGAAACAACTACAAACGATTTAAAAGCCCGGGCGGCGTTTGTAGTTTGGTAGTTTTTTTTTACTACAAACGGACATATCCCTCTTAAATGTCTGAAAAAATATTTTCACGTCATTTCCTCCTTTGTAGTCACTTTTTCTGCAATTACAAACGATAAATACGGAACTACAAACAACTACAAACGTTTTAGAAGCCCAAGCGTCGTTTGTAGTTACTAAGTTTTTTTTTCTACAAACGGACATACCCTTCCAAAATCGCGGAAAAATTATTTTCAGGTGATTTCCTCGTTTGTAGTTCCTTTCTCTGCAACTACAAACGATAAATACGTTACTACACACAACTACAAATGTTTTAGAAGTGCGAGCATCGTTTGTAGTTAACGCCTTTACTACTACAAACGACCATTTCCTCCTCAAATGGCTGAAAAATGCTTTTCACGTCATTTCCTCGTTTGTATTTATTTTCCCTGCAACTACAAACGACAAATACAGACCTACAAACAACTACAAACGTTTTAGAAGAGCGGGTGTCGTTTTTATTCACTTTGTTTTTCACTACAAACGGACATATCTTTCCAAAATCGTGGAAAAATAATTTTCAGGTGATTTCCTCACCTGAAACGGTCACGGCAACGGTCACCGTAACTACAAACGATAAATACGGATCTACAAACGACTACAAACGATTTAAAAGCGCGAGCGGCGTTTTTAGTTAGTTGGTTTTTTTACTCCAAACGTACATTTCCTGCGAAAATCGTGGAAAAATCATTTTCAGGATATTTCCTCGTTTGTAGTTACTTTCTTTGCAACTACAAACGATAAATACGGAACTACAAATAACTACAAACGTTTTAGAAGCGCGAGCGTCGTTGTAGTTACCAAGTTTATTACTACAAACAAAAATTTTCTTCTCAAATGTCTGAAAAATTATTTTCACGTAATTTCCTCGGTTGTAGTTACTTTCTCTGCAACTACAAACGATAAATACGGACTTACAAACATTATAGAAGACCGGTCGTCGTTTGTAGTTACTCATTTTTTTACCACGAACGGACATATCCTTCCAATATAGTGGAAAAATCATTTTCAGGTGACTTCCCCGTTTGTAGTTACTTTCTCCGTAATTACAAACGATAAATACAGACCTACAAACAACTACAAACGATTTAAAAGCCCGGGCGGCGTTTGTAGTTACTTCGTTTTTCACTCCAAATGAACATATCCTTCCACGATGGTGGCAAAATTATTTTCAGGTGGATTCCTCGTTTGTAGTTACTTTCTGTGCATCTACAAACGATAAATACCATACTACAAACAACTACAAATGGTTCAGAAGCGCGAGCATCATTTGTAGTCACCTACTTCATTACTACAACCGAGCATTTCTTTATCAAACGGCTGAATAATGCTTTTCACGTCATTTCCTCATTTGTAGTTATTTTCTTCGCAACTACAAACGATAAATACGGACCCACAATCATCTACAAACGTTTTAGAAGCCCGGGCGTTGTTTGTAGCACTACAAACGGACATATCCATACAAAATCGTGGAAAAATCATTTTCAGGTGATTTCCTCATTTTTCGTTACTTTCTCAGCAACTACAAACGATAAATACGGAACTACAAACCACTACAAACGCTTTAAAAGCTCGAGCGTCGTTTGTAGTTACCTAGTTCACTACTACAAACGAACATATCCTTCGAAAATCGTGGAAAAATCATTTTCTGGTTGTTTCCTCGTTTGTAGTTGTTTTCTCTGCAACTACGAATGATAAATACGGACCTACAAACAACTACAAACGTTTTAAAAGCCCCAGCGGCGTTTGTGGTTACTTAGTTTTATACTACAACCGGACATATCCTTCTTAAACGCGTGAAAAAATATTTTCACGTGATTTCCTCCTTTTTAGTTTCTTTCTCTGGAACTACAAACGATAACTACGGAACTACAAACAACTACAAGCGCTTTAAATGTCTGGACGTCGTTTTTACTTAACTAGTTCACTACTACAAACGAACATTTCCTCCTCAAATGGCTGAAAAATGCTATTCACGTCATTTCCTCGGTTGTAGTTATTTTCCGTTCAACTACAAATGACAAATACGGACCTACAAACAACTACAAACGTTTTAGAAGCCCGGGCGTCGTTTGTAGTTTTTTACTCCAAACGAACATTCCCTTCGACAATCGTGGAAAAATCTTTTCCAGGTGATTTCCTCGTTTGTAGTTACTTTCACGGCAACTACAAACGATAAATACGGATCTACAAACAACTACAAACGATGTAAAAGCCCGACCGGCGTTTGTAGTTAGTTAGTTTTTTACTCCAAACGAACATTTCCTTCGAAAATAGTGGAAACATCATTTTCAGGTTGTTTCCTCTTTGTAGTTACTTTCTCTGCAACTACAAACGATAAATACTGAACTACAAATAACTACAAACGTTTTAGAAGCGCGAGCGTCGTTTGCAGTTACCGAGTTTACTATTCCAAACTAACATTTTATTCTCAAATGGCTGAAAAATTATTTTCACGTAATTTCCTCGTTTGTAGTTACCTTCACTGCAACTACAAACGATAAATACGGAACTACAAATAACTACAAACGTTTTAGAAGTGCGAGCGTCGTTTGTAGTTACCGAGTTTATTATTACAAACGAACATTTTATTCTCAAATGGTTGAAAAATTATTTTCACGTAATTTCCTGGTGTGTAGTTACTTTCTCGGCGACAACAAACGATAAATCCAGAACTACAAACCACTACAACCGATTTAAATGTCCGGGCGGCGTTTATCGTCACTTGGTTTTTTACTCCAAACTTACTCCAAACTTACTTTTTTAGGTGGATTCCTCGTTTGTAGTTACTGTCTGTGCATCTACAAACGATAAATACCGTACTACAATCAACTACAGATGTTTTAGAAGCTCGAGCCTCATTTGTAGTTACTTACTTCAGTACTACAAACGAGCATTTCCTTCTCAAATGGCTGTATAATGCTTCTCATGTCATTTCCTGATCTGTAGTTATTTTCTCCGCAACTACAAACCATAAATACGGACCTTCAATCAACTACAAACGTTTTAGAAGCTCGAGCGTCGTTTGTACTTACCTAGTTCACTACTACAAACGAACATATCCTTCGACAATCGTGGAAAAATCATTTTCTGGTTGTTTCCTCGTTTGTAGTTATTTTCCCTGCAACTACAAACGACAAATACGGACCTACAAACAACTACAAACGTGTTAGAAGCCCGAGCGTCGTTTGTAGTTAACCAGTTTTTTTTTTACTACAAACGAGCATATCCTTCTAATATCGTGGAAAAATAAATTTCAGGTGATTTCCTCGTTTGCAGATACTTTCTCGGCAACTACAAACGATATATACGGAACTACAAACAACTTCAAACGATTTACAAGCCCGGGCGGCGGTTGTGGTTATTTAGTTTTTTACTCCAACCGGCCATATTTTTCCATGGCGAACAAACGAACATATCCTTCGACAATCATGGAAAAATCATTTTCAGGTGATTTTCTCGTTCGTAGTTACTTTCTTTGCAACGACATACTATAAATACGGAACTACAAACGTTTTAGTAGCCCGGGCGTCGTTTGTAGTTACCCAGTTCACAACTACAAACCTAGGATAGATCGTTTTCCTGCCTTTACGGTTATTGCTAAGGAAAATCCGCATTGCAGGACGGATATTGTGAAATATTGCATTTCAGTGTTGCCGTTGTTTTAGTTCATGTTTTTTATGTTAGACATTTGTTAATTAGTATTTAGAACTCTCTCCAAAAGTCGTTGCCAGCCGTTTTATTTTTCGATTTTCATTTTTGGCCAAAATAAAAAAATCCTTCAACTACAAAGGAAAATAAATTTACTACAATCAACTACAAACGATTATGAACGAAAAAAAAAAATTATAGAGGTTCGTTATTTTTATTTCGGGGGATTATTTCATTTGGTGGTCTCAATTTTTTTCTGACCGCCTACAAACGAAATCAAGTTTACTACAATCAACTACAATCGAAAACCTTCGGAAATCGCAAAAAAAAAATGAGATCGGAGATACTCGGGTGCCAAGTTCACAGAGGTCCGGACAAGCCCCCAAATAGAGGTGGGACTATTGATAAGAAAACCACGCACATGTTTAATATAACGTTTTAATATATGCTAGGTTAATACCATTGTGCGCAAATCGTCGCAGGTTCGCTGGCGCGCGGATTATCCTCGGCCGCCGACTGCCCGCTCTCGTCACGTGATCCCATGCTCGTTTTCCGCACGCGATATCCCTACGATGTATATCCATACGATCTATATCCCTAATCTACGCATGCGCCTGTCTACGGCCCTACATTACTTGGCGTCAAGACGCCAAGGCACATCTACATACACCACATGGTGTATCACATCTTGATACACCAACCTCAGCGGCGCGTTATGGCCATCGATATAGCCGGAGACTGCATATACCGGGCAGACCGACAGAACATGCATTTGTGTTTCCGGCTAATGCTTAGATCCATGATACAAAATGGTCGACAGTGGCCCATAACGCTAATGCGATGGCCCAGGGTGTTGATCACTTCGCCTCGGCAAACGTACATGGGTCTCCCTACGTGCTGCCGAGTTAGGACAGTCTGTTCGGCAGCCCTGATTGTTCGCCGACGACGGGAATTGGATCACCGAGCGACGGAGTCTATTAGCAAGGCGCCACGGTGGCGCCGGTGGAACTTGCCATCGAGGGTCTCGGCCGCATGATCTGCCGCCTTCTAAAGAAATGCCCCAACTCCCTGAAGCTCAACTCCCTGCTGGTGCACGATCTCCAAAAGTTGGTCTGAGCTTGTTATTGTGTCGCCTGCGAATCTAAGGACAATGCGTATATAAAGGCATTCTAATCCCAAGAGCCGACGCCTGCCGCTCTGATGCAGAATATGCAGGCGCGAGGTGAAAGATATAAGGTGTCGATTCCGCTGGATGTTCAATATCTTGCATGTGCCGATGTCGAGCTGATTAAGTTCGTCTCCACGCCATTTGACGACGCCAAATGAGTAGAGGAGGACGGAACATCGAGCTTATTGGCAGCGGTGACCTTTTTCCGAGACGGATCGGATTTCCACTACCGTCTGAGACGTCGCCTATACTCGCTGCAGAGGGCCACTTTGACACCCTCAGCGTTTTGAACAGATACTGTGGTTTTGATTTGACGTGCTGTACCTGGCCGTCGGCCCTAACAACACGACCCCCACGGGTGTTGGGTCGGGATACGCCCGACCACGTAACGAGCATTTGCTCGCCTCCCAGTTTACACTCACATGTGGGTCCTCGTGTAACTACTGGTGAAGCCGAGTGCCTTTCCCACACCCTAACGGCTCTGCAAACTGCTGCCCGAGCTGTTGGTGCGTAGCTCACCCGTCGGAACCCTTAACAGGTCCCTGGCCAGCATGCGGCCAATCACTTCTCCCACGAGTCCAGCCTCACCGGCTGGGCCGACTACTCGTCGCTGGCTTACCAGCCCCCATGATACCAGTTTAGATCACTAGTGGGGTCTTCGTGACAAATAATCGTGCCACTACACTTTGCGGGTTCCACCCCAACGGCCGTGGTAGGCCATCTCGAACGGCGGTGTCGCCGCTTACCGGGATCTCCACAGGCATCATCCAGTAGGAGTCAGAGTGCAGAGACCCTCCTGCTGGAAGAGTCATATGCCACAAGGCCGTGACCGCGCGGTTCTCGAAGGTCCAGAGGAGGCAAACACAAGACACTTGACGATGCACGCACAAAAATGGCACAAGTCTAAAGCTTAAAATCGTCTTAAAGAAAAAAAAAGTCACGTTCACTGGCCGAGGCCAGGAATGGACAGGCCGCGGAGGAGATCCTTTCGATCCTCCTCCACGCATGTGTTCTTCGCTGCATGGTCGGACCAACACAGCTACTGTGTTTGGTTGGGGAGATTTTCTCCCCAACGTGACTGGCCGACCGATGTTGCTTGCGCACCACCAGTCGAGCCGATCGTTCTCTGCCCGACGGCAAACGCTTACGTCTGCCGCGGGATCTCCTTCTCCTTACGGAGATCCTCCATCCTTTTTGCCGTGTCGGCCAGGCGCCTCTTGCCTTCCTTCTTTGCCTCTTCCACGTGCTGCTTCGCTCTATCGCGCTCTCTTTTGAGGGCATCGGCCTCCTCCCCGTATGTCTGCAGCTGTCCACGCCACTTGACCGCTTCTCAATGTTCCATCCGAATATTGAATTCGTACGATGCCATCTGATCGAGCACCCATCTGACCGTCGGCTTCTTCATTTTGTTGGACTCCTGGAACATATAGTCCTCTAATTGCGACCTACGCCTGTCGAGCCATCTCTCGAACTCGGCATCTTCTTCTTCTGCCATGGCCATTCCTTCTGGCGTCATGCCCAGCTTTTCCACGGGTGTACCTGCTGTTTCAATTTGTTTTGGTGGCTTATCTGCTGGCCTCGCGAACTGCACGTCCTCGATCCAGCCCTCCGTCTTCTTGTTGGATTTTGGCCCCGCTCTCTTCCTTTTTGCGACAGAAATCTTTGGAGAACCCTCGCGTCCGAGGGACCCCGTCGAATCACTGTCAAAAAGGAGCTCTTCGCGTGAGCGCTTCACACTTCCTTGGGAGCGTCCTCCCTCAGAAGCGTTCGATGCTACCTACTAGAATATCTCTCCATGCCTTATCCTTTGTCGTGTCTGTTGTGCCTTAGGTCGTCGCCGTTTCTTTCACGGGTTTTTGTTAAGTTTTTTCATGTTATTCCTACGAGTGTGGTCGGTTATAAAGGTCCGTCCCGGCCTTCTTCCATACTGGGGTAAGAGGACTTATATACACCCGCAAACCTGCCCCAACGGAACTAGGGAGGCCGTTTCCGACTACCATCATTGCTTCCATCCAGGTAATCCCGCATCCGACGCACAGGCACTCACACCCCGCAATTAGATGGAGTCCGACCTGGGCCAGTGACGCCGGACGATTCGTGAAGGACAGCGTTTCGAACAGAGTGCTGATCGATGCGTAGGTACCAGTAAGGCCCTTCAGCGTCCAGGTGTTTGAAGACGCTCCCATCCACCAGCCGAACGTCAGCCGCGAAACCTTTTACTCTCCCTCTCCTGCGATGAAGAATAGAGCACTTCTCTAATCCGAAGTCCATACCAACCGCCCGTGTGAACGTCGCTATGATGTTCAAGAGGAGCTTGACCTCCCCTCCCCGGGAGCGTATAACTTAAGATCATCCATGTTGATAAGTCAATAATGAGACGCAAAACAGGAGAGGGATGGGACAATCTTCCCGGATAATCTTTTTCTTATACCGTACCACTCTAGTCGACACGTTACTTTCATTCGTTTTAACTATGAACCGCGCCTTCCCGAACGGCATGAGCGCTCAATCCACCCCACTATGTTAGGACTCACCACAAGACGTTCGAATATGTGGATGATCGGTTTGTGACTAAATGGTAAATGCCTTACGGTAGTCCATCCAAGCGACTGAGAGGTTCCGCTTATGCTCGACCGCGTCTTGCGTGTTGCTACGGTCCACCATCAGGTTCTCCTTACAACCTCCCGGCCCCCTCTTGGATCCCATTTGTTCGTGTATCTCCTGCTATGGAGGCTCGATCTCGCGCAGAACACGCTTATAAAGTATCTTTGTGAAGATCTTGCAGAGCGCATTCAGTCACGTTATCGAGCGGTATTTCTCCGGACGAGACAGATCCCCTTTTTTGGGGAGTAACACTGTGCTTCCCTCTGTCAGCCACGCAGGGATTGGCACCGTTCCATCGATGAACGACGAGAAGATGCGGGCCAGATGTGTGTGGGTGCACGTGAATTTCTTCCACCAGAATATGTTAATCCTATCCGGCCTGGGAGCGGCGTGGTTCTTCATGTGACTCACCGCTTTCTTCACCTGACCCCGCGTGACTGGAAGACAGTCGCCACGCTGTCTAGGCTGCTGAGTAAAGTAAAACGCCCCGAACCATCTCAGAGCTGGGGTGCTTTCATCAAAATTACCCTCCTCGATATACAGTTTTCCCCAAAACCGCTCCACGTGAACAGCTGTTGGCACTTTGTAGGTGGTTGGAACCAGTGGCTTGGGTCAGAGCGGAACAGGGCGTTGTCTAACGTCCGACCCAGCCGCCTCTCTAGGGATTGCTTCGCAACCCCCAGGTTTCTCATCTTTTCCACGTAGCGTTCCTTCACAATAAGAAGGTTAGCTTTGTTCAATGTGTGGTGACGGCATTTCAGTCCCGACCTGATTCTTCGGAGCGTAGGGGTGAACGCCCTCCCCGCCGTAATGAAGTCTGACACACATTGAACACGGGGTGCCTGCCTTGCTCCTTCATTCATCTTATTCTGGAGCTGGCAACGCGCCGCCGAGTGTTAACCACGAACGCCGGCTTATCATTGCATGTCCGAGGTTTCGCTTCAACAGTCGCGTGATACACAGCTCCGTTCACGCTGAGGAGATCAGCAGCACGGTCTTACATACAGGTCTTGAAACTCGCTAAAAATTTCAGTGGTGGGGGATGACCTCTTATTGGAGCACCGACTGTTTCAACTCGTGACCACGAGGATCGCTGCTATAGAGTGATGCAAGCTGTGTGAGAGAGACGGAAATATATTTCAAAAGTAAACAAAACCGAAACATAACTGCTGATTCACGCGACCACACGCGACGTGCTCTAGTTGTAAACTTGTAAAGACGGTGATATTGAAAAAAATCTATTTTTTTTAAGGACAATAAAACCTGCAATTTATGGAATGATTGAAATTATTTTTTTTCGCGTTGGAGCTGGGAACCTGAAAAAAATGAAAAATGATTGGGATCATTACAATAAATACTTTCCGGGCTGAAAAACATAAAACAAAATTAGTGAATTATTTTCATTTATCCTACTCGAGAGTCCTTCGCTTAAAGGTTGGAAAAGAGGTGTGTTTTTATAAATTTACCAGCGCAAACTGTTTCGGAAACTGCAAAGTAGAGATAAATGAAAACGATTCTTGGGACATGCGTTAAAATTTTTCAAAAAGGAAATAAAGAATCGCAAGAGAAGCACTGTTTCTTAAGTATTTGTTTCATTTTCAAGAAACACATCCTGCAAGTGTTTCGGTCTAGATTCCACTTCGGTCTGGAATAGTTGTCACTTATTTTCCGGTCCTTATTGCACCGAACCTCTCGACCAACACGAGCTCAGATTGACACCTATATAAAAAACATTCATATTCATTGTACCCACTTGGATAACTATAGTCTTTTGGTTTTTTTGAGGTTTACAATAAAGTTACTTTTAATTGTATTTAGGTCCATCATGCATTTTTGACACTGAATATCATAATTTGCCTTCACCAGCCAATTGTACAGCTAGGTTAGGTTCCTATGAGTCAAAAATCGATTTCCATCTCTCTCGCACGGCCTGCATCACTCTATCGCAGCGACGCTCGTGGTCACTAGGCGAAACGACCGGTGCTTCAAACCGAGAACATACCCCCACCACCAGAGTTTCAAGACCTGTATGTAAGACCGTGTACAGCAGTCTCAGGAATTGCTGCTGCAAGAAACTCATTTGCCGCTTCTAAGCAATCAGGCTGAAGAGAACATTTCACAGTGAGTCTCTCCCTCCTTTTTCCCCAGTCCTCTGTCAAATCGACACGCCAACGGTGGGGTTCCGACTGCCGGGGGACTGATCTTGCGGCCGTCCGGCAGAGCTCCGTACTAAACGCGTGGAAGAGCGCCTGCCGGACAAGCTGCAACCTCGCCATATAGCCCTGCCGCGACGGTAAGCTATGCCTCCAGCAGCGGATGAGGTCCTCCTTGACTTCCTCCGTCCACTCGAGGCGCCGACTTCGAGCCGTGGTCGTTGCCATGGATCCTATCCGGGTGCCCCTCCCAACTGATCCTTGGTCCCCATCCGAGAGGGACCGGTTGTGCGGGGCCTGATTAGGTATAGTTGGAACCTAGTTTTCGGCGTGCTGGGTGGTTAGCCTGGTACGCCGGTGGCTATTGCGAAGGAGTTCTGCTCACCCGGGCGATGAGCACGCCAGCTTCTCTACGCTAATATTATTATTATTATTATTATCGCATTATTACATGATCACGACCGGAAAAATAATAATATTTAACTCGAGGATTTTATCTTTTGCTGCGACGATCAATTTTTTAATTCGACGTTTTTTCCTTTCTTGCAAAAAAGTTGCTGTAGCTTAATAGCGCTTCCGCCGCTGCGGTCGCGGTGACGCTCGTCGCAACGACGTCTGTCCCATGGAGTTCGTCAGGGAGATACCGTCGGAGTGCCTGTCTCTGGGCGAGGCGTCGGGCGTCTGGTCCGGATGGTCCAACCACGGTGACCGCGAGATTGTGCGCGAAGCCGCCGCGAAGGGCACCCACATCGAGCTGGCGCATAAGTGCCTCGCCTATCGGAGACGATGCATCGTCGCCGAGGCCAAAAAATACTTCGCCGACGAGCTCGAAATATGGATCGACGAGATGCTGGAGAAGGGCCAAATTCACAGGGCCTCGCATATCCTGCGTAACGCGGTGAGCATTGTGCGAAATTCCATGACCGGAAGTTAAAGTTTTTTTGTTTGAAAAATTCGAAACCTGCTATACCGGAGGAATTGAAAAAAATGCAATTATTTTTTTTTAAGAAAACAAGCGACCGGTACATCGTTAAATATTGAATATTTAACAATAATATTGGATAAAGTTTCGAATAGGTCCCCACTCTGATCGAGATGAAATTTTGCCCCGACACTCTTTTCAATATCTTAAGAAATCCCTTAAAGGATTTTTGGACACGCGCCATAGTTTCCGACATATCGAGTTTTGAAAGTTATTGTTTTTACTGTACTTTTACTATATAACTAACAGGCTCACGTCTAGTTATACATTTTTGTTGGTACATTTTTTTTGGTTTCCTGATAGTTGTTAGTTTTTTGTATGATTAAGCATTTTTTTCGGATTTTGCATGGCACCTCCTTATAATCGTTGGTAACCGGCCGCCTAGCGATCGAAAGAGGATTTCTATCGTCCAAAATCACCCGCCATTCGCACAAAACGGAGAGTGCGGTAACGTATATAGGTGTAGCCAGAGGTGGGAATTCCGGTTCGTGCGGTGGCTAACGTGCGGTGGCTAACGTGCGGCAGGCGCGATGAGCTACTTCCGTAGAGTGAGAAGGGAAAAGTAGGTTAAAAATTGGCAATTGTGTAAATGGTAGCGGGAAGTGGGGCGCGTTGTGTGAAGAGAAAAAGTCGAGAAAACATGCCGTGGAAGTAGTTAGGTTAGAGATTGTCGCCGAAAATCGGAAATTGAGAGGAGAATTCCGGACGATAGAGAAGCCGCGGTTGATACAGAAGGGAGTTCCGGTAAGGCAGACAGCGACGGTCTCAGCGACAACACGTACAAGGAGAGCGCCACTAGCGCTTGGTAGCAGAGCTCAGGCGTCGGTAGTATGCAAGCGCGGTCCCGGCCGGCCGAAAAAAGTGGCGATGGGAAAAGTGCGTTGGCAGAATGGACAAGTTCGTGAAGAGGGGAAAAAAGGAGAACCGTACGGTAATGGAGACTGCGGGAATGATGGGCTTGCAACCGGTCTAATTGCCCGTCCCGATGGGCGCCCAGGAAATGGAACATGAGTTTGCAGAACGGAGAAGAAGGAAGCGGAATATCGCGGTGCAAGGGGTGAAAACGACGGGAAGTGGATTAGAAAATTTAAATAAGGAGACAACTTGGCGGTCGAGCCAAATATCCAAAGGATTCAGAGGGCGCCGGGGCCAATAATGACCCTAGGTTCCATGCACATAAAAAAGGCGGCGATGGTAAGAAAACGAGGACTCAGGGGCCTGAACATCTGGATCGACGACGACCTCATGACAAGGGAACAAGAGGTCCAAGATTGACTCGAGGAGGGGGGCCGTAAGAGAGAGGAGAGCAGTGAGGAGCGGATACCAAAAAAGTAGGCTAGATGGAACGTAGTGGATTTGGAATAACAGACAGGGTTTCTTGGAAAACAGGCCCTTTTGTTGGTAAAGCCAGTTGGGAGACCAGTTAACGTCATACTATGGAACGTAGCAGGGGTTAACAAGATCTGGGATACCTGGGATTTCCTAGCGCAATATGATGTATTTATCATGCAAGAAACCTGGCTGGAGAAGAGTAAGGAGGAGAGAATCGTGAATGAACTGAACAAGGACCGTTGGTTTGCAAAGGCGGCGGAGAGGAATAACGCAAAAGGAAGAGCTAAAGGAGGACAACTTCTGGGAATACGAAAGGCGATGGACAAGAATTGGCTTGTAACGAGTGGGCGTATGGGGTGATTGTGAAAATGCGGGAGGAAAATAACGGGAAAGAACATTTGGTCATAGCAGTTTATAATAATGTTGGTTTCACTAAGGCGGGAGCCGCACTAACAAGGGGAGGCTATCAATTGTCAAATTCAGATTCGATGCATGCTGCTCGAAATAAAAGCTCACGGCCAAAGGTGTTATGTGGCAAAGCAGTAAGATAAGCTTCTTCGCCGTTCTCGAGAACATCGGCATTGAAATTTTCCGTTGCGTTCAAATACTTTCTACGTAAGAAAAATTTCAAATAGTGTGTGGCGCAGCGAGCAAGCTCTCTGCTTCATAAGCTCGTGGTCCCCGGTTCGAATCTCGCTGCTGGAAACTTTTATTTATTTATTTAAATTCAAATGTCTATACAGATAATTTTCGGTACTCAGTTTCAACACATATCCATATAATAAGTTTTTTGAATGCCATTTGTTGTGGAAAAACCGACACTTTCGAATTTCATTATGTTGCTCGTAAAAAAAGTTATATTTTATAGTCGTTTCATGCAAATAAGACTAGAAATAATGCGCAATATCACAAATAACATTCCAGTGGGTATAACTTGTTGAAAAATTCCGTATATACAGGGTGCGGCAACATAACTTCCTTTTTTTCAATGCGCGCCATTCAGTCGGCTGATGTCGTTACGGAGCGCTAGTGGTCTCGTTCGAAAGGGGGGACTCAAAAGTTTTATCCCGACACAGTTCAATCGCCATTAAGCGTTGGAACAGTCAGGAGCGTGCTGTTGCCGTTGAGGCCTACTTTTCGAGTGGATGTTCTGTGATCGCAACCCAGCGTGACTTTCGGAATCGCTTTAATTTAGCCTCGTTGGCCCCTGTCCCGGACCGGAAATAACTTGTTACGTGGGTCACTACGTTCAGATAAACTGTAAGTGCGACAAGCCGAAGAACTGGAGCCCCTCGGCCCATTAGATCACCTGATAACATTGAGGCAGTGAGAGCTTCAATGTTGCGATCACCACGAAGTTCTGCGCGCAAACATGCGTCTGCCCTTGGACTTTCCGATCGTTCTGTGAGGAGAATTCTTCACGATTCTTCACAATCGCCATTTCCATCCTTACGAAATGGCGATTGTGCAGGAACAATAGCTGTTTTGAGGGAACACTTCCCAGAGCGCCTACACTCAATTAGGCTGAGCCAGAAGTTTGCATCGTTGGATTCCAACGAAAATCTTTGAATTTTTTTATTTTTAATTAATTTTTTTCGGGTACATTATGACTCCACAATATCTGTACAGGCTATACAAAACGTTCAAAACAATTTGATGGCCCAGAATCCACCCTTATTAAGAGGTTAAAAGGGAAAAAAATAATATCTCGGGTGATAATGATATTCCCAGTTTTTAATTTGCGGCATCAATTTTGGGTGTCTGCGACAAGCCACAAAAAAATTGGCAACGATTTCCAACTTTCGGAACCCACCCTTAGGGGGGAGTGGAAGTCGAATGAAAATCGTATTTCCGCTGGTAAAAGAATTCTTAGTTTTTTATTTGCGCTGATTGTTCCTAATACCTAAAGAGACCCACAAAAAAATTGGGAACGATTTTCAACTTTCGGAAGCCGCCCTTATCGGGGGTGGGAGAGGGGGTGAAATTCGAATAAAAATTGTATTTCCGGTGATAAAGGGATTCCCAGTTTTTTTATTTGCGCCGATCGTTCCTAGTACCTAACGAAAGCCACAAAAAAATTGGCAACGATTTCCAACTTCCGGAACCCACCCTTAGGGGGGAGTGAAAGTCGAATGAAAATCGTATTTTCGCCGATGCAGGATTTCCCAGTTTTTCATTTGCGCTGATTGTTCCTAGTATCTAAAGAGATCCACAGAAAAATTGGGAACGATTTTCAACTTTCGGAACCCGCCATTATCGAGGGTGGGAGAGGGGGTGAAATTCGCATGAAAATTGTATTTCCGGTGATAAAGGGATTTCCAGTTTGTTTATTTGCGCCGATCGTTCCTAGTACCTAACGAAAGCCACAAAAAAT
Source organism: Ophion obscuratus (assembly GCA_964007375.1). NCBI lineage: Eukaryota > Metazoa > Arthropoda > Insecta > Hymenoptera > Ichneumonidae > Ophion > Ophion obscuratus. The sequence goes on from OZ023314.1 coordinate 39,754,629, forward strand.
TGGCAACGATTTACAACTTCCGGAACTCGCCCTTATCGGGGGTGGGAGAGGGCAATTCGAATAAAGAATGTATTTCCGGCGATAAAGGGATTCCCAGTTTCTTTTAGTTGCGCCGATCGTTCCTAGTACCTAAAGAAAGCCACAACAAAATTGGCGACGATTTCCAACTTCCGGAACCCGCCCTTATCGGGGATGGGAGAGGGGGTGAAATTCGCATAAAAATTGTATTTCCGGCGATAAAGAGATTCCCAGTTTTCTTATTTGCGCCGATCGTTCCTAATACCTAATGAAAGCCACAAAAAAATTGGCGACGATTTCCAACTTCCGGAAGCCGAACTTATCGGGGGCGGGAGAGGGGGTGAAATTCGAATAAAAATTGTATTTCCGGCGATACAGGGATTCCCAGTTTTTTATTGGCGCCGATCGTTCCTAGTACCAAATGAAAGCCACAAAAAAATTGGCAACGATTTCCAACTTCCGGATCCTGCTCTTATCGGGGTGGGAGAGGGGGTGAAATTCGAATAAAAATTGTATTCCCGGCGATAAAGGGATTCCCAGTTTTTTTATTTGCGCCGATCGTTCCTAGTACCTAACGAAAGCCACAAAAAAATTGGCAACGATTTCCAACTTCCGGATCCCGCTCTTATCGGGATGGGAGAGGGGGTGAAATTCGAATAAAAATTCCCGGCGATAAAGGGATTTCCAGTTTTTTTATTTGCGCCGATCGTTCTTAGTACCTAACGAAAGCCACAAAAAAACTGGCAACTATTTCCAACTTCTGGAACCCGCCCTCATCGGGGGTGGGAGAGGGGGTGAAATTCAAATAAAAATTGTATTTCCGGCGATACAGGGATACCCAGTTTTTTATTTGCGCCGATCGTTCCTAGTACCAAACGAAAGCCACAAAAAAAATTGCAACGATTTCCAACTTCCGGATCCCGCTCTTATCGGGGAGGGAGAGGGGGTGAAATTCGAATGAAAATTGTATTCCCGGCGATAAAGTGATTCCCAGTTTTTTTATTTGCGCCGATCGTTCCTAGTACCTAACGAAAGCCACAAAAAAATTGGCAACGATTTCCAACTTCTGGAACCCGCCCTCATCGGGGGTGGGAGAGGGGGTGAAATTCAAATAAAAATTGTATTTCCGGCGAGAAAGGGATTCCCAGTTTTTTTATTTGCGCCGATCGTTCCTAGTACCTAACGAAAGCCACAAAAAATTGGCAACGATTTCCAACTTCCGGAAGCCGAACTTATCGGGGGCGGGAGAGGGGGTGAAATTCGAATAAAAATTGTATTTCCGGCGATACAGGGATTCCCAGTTTTTTATTGGCGCCGATCGTTCCTAGTACCAAATGAAAGCCACAAAAAAATTGGCAACGATTTCCAACTTCCGGATCCTGCTCTTATCGGGGTGGGAGAGGGGGTGAAATTCGAATAAAAATTGTATTCCCGGCGATAAAGGGATTCCCAGTTTTTTTATTTGCGCCGATCGTTCCTAGTACCTAACGAAAGCCACAAAAAAATTGGCAACGATTTCCAACTTCTGGAACCCGCCCTCATCGGGGGTGGGAGAGGGGGTGAAATTCAAATAAAAATTGTATTTCCGGCGAGAAAGGGATTCCCAGTTTTTTTTATTTGCGCCGATCGTTCCTAGTACCTAATGAAAGCCACAAAAAATTGGCAACGATTTCCAACTTCCGGATCCCGCCCTTATCGGGGGTGGGAGAGGGTGTGAAATTCGAATAAAAAATGTATTTCCGACAATAAAGGGATTCCCAGTTTTTCATTTGCGCCGATCATTCCTAGTACCTAATGAAAGCCGCAAAAAAATTGGCAACGATTTCCGACTTGCGGAACGCACCCTTATGGGGGGGGGGGGGGGGTGAAAGTTGGATGGCAATAGTATTTCCGGCAGTAAACGGATTCCCAGTTTTTTTATATGCGCCGATTGTTCCTAGTATCTGAGGAAAGCTACAAAAAATTGGCAACGATTTTTAACTTTCGGAACCCACTCTTATGAGAGCATCATGCCTAATCGATAACCGTGCGAGGCTTTACCATTATCGGGCTATCCATTTGAAAAAATTGCTCGGTCCTTTTTCACAACGAAATTCGCAAGTAATTGTCCATGAAGAAACATGCACTTTTCCAGAACAGCGCCTTATTGGAGTATAAAAACATGGGGCGATTCCCCGCTCGCCCACGTATTTTCCTAAGAATGACTAAGGGTGATGGTTTTTCTGGACAAAATTTCCTACGTGAATCGGTTACTTATTTTTCAAGATGCTCATTTAGAGATCTATAATTTGAAAATGCAAAAAAATGGATCATAGTAAAAATAAGGCAATACAAATTTAAACTAAATCATTCTTTACGTTCGAGCAATCCAAACAAACTCCAACACCATCCTTTCTATACGCGGGTCATTTCAGGGTTTTTTTCACACTATTCTTAAGGTTGTACTGCTTTCTCACTCCCGCTTGGGCGTCTGCCTACGTTTCAAATCTGCTCTCATCTAGCTACAGTGCCACGCTTGATTTTTTTGGCATCCCAGGCGCCGAGCACGGTGCGTCTACGGGAAGGGACCGTATTACTTCCTGTGCGAGTAAATATGCCTCGCTTCAACGAGTTAGCGCTGCGTGCGAAGCCTTCCCCCACCGCTCTCAGCCAACAGACATAAGTCCCGCGATAAGTCCCGCCGAATGAATAATTTCCGGGATAAACTTCCGAAAAGCGGAATCCGAATTACGATCTGAAATTTGGCATACACCTTCCTTCTAATACTTTTAGAGATCCCCTAAAAGGATTGGTGGCGAGGCGCCATATTTGTCGCGATGTCGATTTTTGAACGTCACTTTTTTCAACGCGCTCCTACTATATCTAGCTGGTGGGCTAAGCTCTGTCTATACCTATACATGTTTTCGCGCGCTCCGTTTTGTGCGAATGGTGTAGGGTCCGTGGAACAGTGGTATGGGCGCAGAGCACCTCGGATGTGCGTGTGGAATGGTAGGGTGCGTGAAACACTAGAGTAGGCGCGGATCACCGCGGATCTACGTGCAATATTGAGATAGACACAGAGCGTCGTAGATTCATTTTTTGTTTGTTATTCCCCAGGTCATTTTTTTGCCGGTGTAATAGATCTTTGGGGTTCATTTATTAACTTTAAATCGTTTTGGGATTTAATATATTTGTTTGCTTCTCTAGTGGCTGTTTTTCTTTGTTATTCCTGTTTATAATTTTTGGGATTTGGCATGGTTTTTAACATTTTTTGGATTTTGTAGTTTTCAATTTTTTTAAATTATATTTTATGTGGTACATCATTATAATGCTTGGTAACCGGGCGCTGCAGCGATGGAAAAAGGGTTTCTACTCTTTAGATAGTAATATAGACATAGTAGGAGCGCGGTAAAAAAACAACTTTCAAAAATTGATATCTCGAAAACTTTGCCGCGTCGCCAAATATCCTTTTAAAGGATCTCTTTAAATATTAAAAGGAAGGTGTATGCCAAATTTCAGAACGGAATTCGACTTCCACTTTTCGTATGTTTAGCCAAAGACATTATCAACAGGAGTCAGATGGACAATTTACAATTATTTTTTCCGTAATTCCCGGTTCTGAACAACGGTGAGTTCCGTGAATCTAATAGCATTGCGAACTTTAATTGAGGTCTATCCCGAAGGATCCCCTCAAAAGCCTTGAAAGGCGTCACCGAAATATCAACCGCCGCAGATTGAATATGTACAAATCGGCTGTTTGTTCCACGTATTGCCTCTTGGTCGGTTCGACACTTCGCTGCAAATCGCATAGTATAGGAAGCGCGTATTGCTATACTCGGGTCTACTGTAATACTCGGGTCTCTCCCATGTACGGCCGATGGTGCGTTCTCACTCGCACCCGCGCGCGCTGCGCTACGTTTTGCAAAGCGACTATTCTCCCCTCGCGTGCGCGTATGTTTACGTTTTCTATTCATTCGTTTCTGTTTCAAAGCAGTGCTGGAGTGCCTTCGGGTGTCTTCGGCTTCCTTCGACAATTTCGACCATGCGAAAGTATATGCATGCGATTCACCGAGTTCCCTCATGTTCGACAATGGATATCCCTCTATTACTAGCCGGCGCATTACGTCGGGCCTAACCTCACCACTTTTATCCCGCAAATCTTTCATCTAAGTTGGGAATATATTTAGCGCCGGCTAATTTTCTCAAAATGAAGAAAATGACTTCTTCACACTAAAGAGCATCTTATTGATCACTTTTTTATGCGTTAATTATTCCACATTTTTTATATGTTAAAATTATTCCACATTTTTTATATGTTAAAATTATTCCACAACGTTGGTAAAGGATATTCTTTAGGAAAGGACCTTTTCCATAACATTGAAGTTTCCATCGTTGGTATGAAACAATTTTTTTTCTTCATTTTTTATTTCTTTTCTTTTTGTCATTATAGAAAGAGGTTTGGTTTGTTACCCAAATTGGAAGTTTTAAATAATTTTTTACAATAATTCAATTTTATACTTTCCAAATTTCAGTTATGCAGGCATATTAAGAAATGTTGAAAGCATATCCCTGATTTTTTAAAATAAACACCAACTGTAGGATTGTTAATGGCCGGTGGATGAAGTACTACCCGGGTCAAATTGTCCCACAGTGTCACAATCGTAGCAAAATATAAATTTGTCAATCAAGGGATAATCGATTGCGTACGTATCCGATAGCCATGGCGACTGAGAGCGGTGGGGGTAGGCTTGACGCGCCGCGTCGACTCGTAGTCGTCAGCCTCGCGCTTGAACATACATGGTGAGTTGCGTACCATGTATATGAAATAGCATATAATGTCTTACGGGAGTAGCCAAATGTAGCTTAAAAGTCGTCCAGGGTGCTCGAGCAAGGAGCGGGCGCACAAAAAATTCGATCGTTGGATTGTAAAGAAACTTTTTTTATATTCCATTTCCTCAGTTTTACTGTCATTAAAATCTAATTTCATTGGTACAGTCATATGATGGAGGTTCATAATAATCGTATTCCGCATTTCGCTTCTGCACACGGACGGATCGGGGGGTATAAAGGATGCAAAATACGTGTCTCCGGCGACAATTATATATTTTCTGCGTTATGAATTGTAGACCTTTAGTCCAGTCGACATGGTTCTAAAATTCGATTCGCCTGGAATTAATTCGGGGGTTCGATTTTCTTTTTTTATACTTAGGGAGGGGGGTGGTTGGCAGTGTAAATCTCGATTTTCGGGAAAATCCCCCCGGTGGGTTTGCCGCCATCTTAATTTAAAGAGGGGTTTTTTGTTTTTGGAATAACTTGCTTATGTTCAATCTTATAGTGAAAATGATCACATCTAAAGTTGTGGGAAATTCAATTCCCCACAAGTTTGGTGTTTATAGTTTTTACCCTAGGATCGATATTTATAGAGTTACACTGCAAATAGGGATAAAAACACGTTTTTTTGTTAATTATCTCGTTTATTATCAAGTTGATTGTAAAAATGGTAATCAATGATCACGTAGGCAATTTTATTTCGGTCAATTTTGGTTATTAGCATTTTTACCCTCGTATCAATATTTTCAGACTTATACTTAATTTAGGGGTGAACTTTTTTTTATGTTTAGTTATTTTGCTTATTATCAAGTTTATCGTAAAAATGGTAATAAATAAGCCGGTAGAAAATTTTATTTTCTTCAACTTTGGTTAGTACCATTTTTACGCTAGGATCAATATTTTAGGAGTTATAATTAAGATAGAGGTGTCATTTTTTTCTTTAATGTATTATTGAATTCATTATAAAATTAATGATGGACAACCAGGTACGTAATTCAAACTTCTTCGACTTATATATGTGTGTGTGTGTGTGTGTGTGTGTGTGTGTGTGTGTGTGTGTGTGTGTGTGTGTGCGTACGTGCGTGCGTGCATGTGTGTGTATTTTAAACACCTGAAAAAAGTCGAATGCCCTTTTTAATATTTTTTAAATAAAATCGTCCATTTTTAATTTACTGTAATTGGCTGTAACGCGTTTTTGGGCGACTACTGTATATTTTTCCCCGCACCTTCATTATAACTCAAAATATTGATCGTAGGGTACAAATGGTACTAACCAAAGTTGAAGAAAAAAAATGTCCTACCCGATTATTTATTACCATTTTAACGATAAACTTGATAATAAACGGAATAATTGAACATAAAAAAAAGTTCACCCCTAAATTAAGTATAAGTCCGAAAATATTGATCCTAGGGTAAAAGTGCTAATAACCAAAGTTGCAGGAAATAAAATTGCCTATGTGATTATTTATTACCATTTTTACAATAAACTTGATAATAAACGAGATAAGTTTAGAAAAAAGTTTTTACCCCTATTAGCAGTCTAACTCTATAAATATCGATCCTAGGGTAAAAATTATGAACACCAAACTTGTGGGGAATTGCATTTCCTGCAACTTTGAATACCATCATTTTCACTCTAAGGTTGAAAATAAGCAAATTATTCGAAAAACAAAAAAAGATCTCTCTTTAAATCAAGATGGTGGCAAACGCATGGAGGGAATTTTCCCGAAAATCAAGATTTACACTACCAATCACCCCCCCCTAAGTATAAAAAAATCGAACCCCCGAATTAATTCCAGGTGAAATCCTATTTCGACTGGACTACTTGCAGTAAACCCTTGCGCCGTGCTCATTAAATAGGATAAATATACGAAGCGCCTTACTATATTTGAGATTATGGTGCTTTCTCGCTTGGGCCGTCCCCCGTGCTACGGACGATGTTGAGTTTGCACTCGCACCCGCGCGTATTGCTATGCTTGGTAAGGCCATCCCTTCTCCTCTCGCCTGATCGTCTGCTCGCTCGGTTATTGCTGAAGTGCCGTCGGTTAGGTTCGGGTACCTTCAACAGCTCTAGTGGGACCAACAAAAAAACGGAACACCGCCTTTACTCACTCTCGTGCGTACATAGCGTGCGATACAGCGAGTGCGATAATGTGACGCTATGCGTGTTTCACTACTACAAACTAGCCTGTCTAGGCGAAGCTACACCCACTACTCTTTTTCAGGCTGCGTCTCGTTAACGCGGTCTTAGTCCGCGTCTAATAGAAGATTATTGATAATTTTTGTCGACATTTTTTACTATCCATTGACCCGCGTAATGAAAAGATGGTGTTGGAGTTTGTTTGGATTGCTCGAACGTGAAGAATGATTTAGTTTATATTTTTCTGACTTATTTTCACTGATCAAATTTTTTTAAATTTTTGAATGATATATCTGTCGATGAGCATCTTGAAAAATAAGTAAACGATTTTGTAGACAAAGTTTTCCAGGAAAACCTTGAGCAAACCCAAAAACTAATTCGCATCGCACTCTAACGATGGTAGTTTCAATCTTCTTAGAAAAAGACGTGAGCGAGAGGGAAATCGCCTCATGTTGTTTACTTCAATAAGCTGGGGTTCTGGAAAAGTGCATGTTTCTTCGTTGACAATTATTTGCGAATTTCACTGTGAACAAAGCCGACCAATTTTCTCAAATGGGTAGCCCGATAGTGATGAAGCCTCGCACGGTTATAGATTCGGCATGATGCGCCCATAGCGGTGGGTTCCGGAAGTTGGAAATCGTTGACAATTTTTTTGTGGCTTTCCTTAGGTACCAGTAACAATGGGCGAAAATAAAAAAACTGGGAATCCCTTTACCGCCAGAAATACGATTTTCATTCGACTTGCACTCCCAAACGTGGGTCCCGGAAGTTGAAAATCGTTGCCAATTTTTTTGCGGATTTCCTTAAGTACTGGAAACAATCGGTGCAAAAAAAAACTGGAAATCCCTTTACCGCCGGAAATACGATTTTCATTCAACTTTCACTCCCCCAGTAAGTTGGGTTCCGGAAGTTGGAAATCGTTGCCAATATTTTGGTGGCTTTACTTAACCCATTAACGCCCAAGAATCGCGATTTTTTCCTTCATTTTCAAGCCAGATTTTTATTATATAAAAAAAATCATAAAAAAAGAAGAGGTACGTTCCCTAGTATTTTCGAGGGTGCTCTTTCAGAATCTGGGGTCAAAATCGTGTTTTGTCCATTAGGAAAAAAAATATGGCGGCTTTTAAACAAAAAAAACAGGAAAAATCGATGACACTTTTTTTTCAAAATTTTTTTTCACCTCGAAGCCGTTGAAAAATCCGGTTTTTTTTTCAACCATGGGTGCATAGAATAGTGACGATTGAACAATCAATTTTTTAAATTCGTCGTTGTCAACATTTTCACCCCCAAAATGGCGCTTTTCACCCCCTGAGTGACACGAAAAATTTCACGCTCGGTGTCCCAAATGAAAAGTAGTTGGATTTGGACGAAAATTGGTACTCGGAGGTTTTTGAGGTCGCTGATTACGATTCTGTTCTCAAAATTCCGAAATTCAAAATGGCCGATCCAATATGGCGGACACAAATGCAAAAGTTCATTTGAATTGGATAAAACGTGGCACTCGGGGGTTTTCGAGGTCGCTGATTATGATTCTGCTCTCAAAATTCCGAAATTCAAAATGGCGGATCCAATATGGCGGACACAAATGCAAAAGTTCATTTGAATTGGATAAAACATGGCACTCGGGGGTTTTCGAGGTCGCTGATTATGAATCTGCTCTCAAAATTCCGAAATTAAAAATGGCGGATCCAATATGGCGGACACAAATGCAAAAGTTTATTTGAATTGGATAAAACGTGGGACTCGGAGGTTTTCGAGGTCGCTGATTATGATTCTGCTCTCAAAATTCCGAAATTAAAAATGGCGGATCCAATATGGCGGACACAAATGCAAAAGTTCATTTGAATTGGATAAAACGTGGCACTCGGGGGTTTTCGAGGTCGCTGATTATAATTCTGCTCTCAAAATTCCGAATTTCGAAATGGCGGATCCAATGTGGCGGACACAAATGCAAAAGTTCATTTGAATTGGATAAAACGTCGCACTCGGGGGTTTTCGAGGTCGCTGATTATGATTTTGCTCTCAAAATTCCGAAATTCAAAATGGCGGATCCAATATGGCGGACACAAATGCAAAAGTTCATTTGAATTGGATAAAACGTGACACTCGGGGGTTTTCAAGGTCGCTGATTATGATTCTGCTCTCAAAATTTCGAAATTAAAAATGGTGGATCCAATATGGCGGACACAAATGCAAAAGTTCATTTGAATTGGATAAAACGTAGCACTCAAGGGTTTTCTAGGTCGCTTATTATATTTCTGCTCTCAAAATTCGAAAGCCTTTGGGTATTTAAATACCTGGTATTTTCAGGTATTTGAATACCCAAAGGCTTTCAAATTTTGAGAGCAGAATCATAATCAGCGACCTCGAAAACCCCCGAGTGCCACGTTTTATCCAATTCAAATGAACTTTTGCATTTGTGTCCGCCATATTGGATCCGCCATTTTTAATTTCGGAATTTCGAGAGCAGAATCATAATCAGCGACCTCGAAAATCCCCGAGTGCCACATTCCATCCGATACAAATGAACTTTTGCATTTTTGTCCGCCATATTGGGTCCGCCATTTTTAATTTCGGAACTTTGGGAGCAGAATCATAATCAGCGACCTCGAAAACCCCCGAGTGCCACGTTTTATCCAATTCAAATGAACTTTTGGATTTGTGTCCGCCACATTGCATCCGCCATTTTGAATTTCGGAATTTTGAGAGCAGAATCATAATCAGCGACCTCGAAAACCCCCGAGTGCCACATTTTATCCAATTCAAATGAACTTTTGTATTTGTGTCCGCCATATTGGGTCCGCCATTTTGAATTTCGAAATTTTGAGAGCAGAATCATAATCAGCGACCTCGAAAACCCCCGAGTGCCACGTTTTATCCAATTCAAATGAACTTTTGCATTTGTGTCCGCCATATTGGATCCGCCATTTTTAATTTCGGAATTTTGAGAGCAGATTCATAATCAGCGACCTCGAAAACCCCCGAGTGCCATGTTTTATCCAATTCAAATGAACTTTTGCAGTTGTATCCGCCATATTGGATCCGCCATTTTGAATTTCGGAATTTTGAGAGCAGAATCATAATCAGCGACCTCGAAAACCCCCGAGTGCCACGTTTTATCCAATTCAAATGAACTTTTGCATTTGTGTCCGCCATATTGGATCGGCCATTTTGAATTTCGGAATTTTGAGAACAGAATCGTAATCAGCGACCTCAAAAACCTCCGAGTACCAATTTTCGTCCAAATCCAACTACTTTTCATTTGGGACACCGAGCGTGAAATTTTTCGTGTTACTCAGGGGGTGAAAAGCGCCATTTTGGGGGTGAAAATGTTGACAACGACGAATTTAAAAAATTGATTGTTCAATCGTCACTATTCTATGCACCCATGGTTGAAAAAAAAACCGGACTTTTCAACGGCTTCGAGATGAAAAAAAATTTTGAAAAAAAAGTGTCATCCATTTTTCCTGTTTTTTTTGTTTACAAGCCGCCATATTTTTTTTCCTAATGGACAAAACCCGATTTTGACCCCAGATTCTGAAAGAGCACCCCCGAAAATACTAGGGAACGTATCTGTTGATTTTTTATGATTTTTTTTATATAATAAAAATCTGGCTTGAAATTGAAGGAAAAAATCGCGATTCTTGGGCGTTAATGGGTTAAGTACTAGAAACAATTGACGCAAATAAAAAAACTGGGAATCCTTTTATCGTCGGAAATACAATTTTTATTCGAATTTCACGCCCTCTCCCACCCCCCATAAAGGGTGGGTTCCGGAAGTTGGAAATCGTTGCAAATTTGTTTGTGGCTTTCGTTAGGTACTAGGAACGATCGCCGCAAATAAAAAAACTGGGAATCCTGTTATTACCGGAAATATAATTTTTTTTCGAATTTCACCCCCTCTTCCCTCTTCACTTCCCTCTCACCCTCTTCCCCCTCTTCACTTCCGGAACCCGCCCCATAAAGGGCGGGTTCCGGAAGTTGGAAATCGTTGCCAATTTTTTTATGGCTTTCGTTAGGTACTAGGCACGATCGGTGCAAATAAAAAACTGGGAATCCTGTTATCGCCGGAAATATAATTTTTATTCGAATTTCACCCCCTCTCCCGCCCCCGATAAGGATGGGTTCCGGAAATTGGAAATCGTTGCCAATTTTTTTGTGGCTTTCGTTGAATACTAGGAACGATCGGCGTAAATTAAAAAACTGGGAATCCGTTTATCGCCGAAAATACAATTTGTATTCGAATTTAACCCCCTCTCCCACCCCCGTAAGGGCGGGTTCTGGAAGTTTGAAATCGTTGCCAATTTTTTTGTTGGTTTCGTTAGGTACTAGGAACGATCGGCGCAAATAAAAAAACTGGGAATCCCTTTATCACCGGAAATACAATTTTTTATCGAATTTCACCCCTTCTCCCTCCCCCGATAAGGGCGGGTTCCGAAAGTTGAAAATCGTTCCCAATTTTTTTGTGGATCTCTTTAGATACTAGGAACAATCAGCGCAAATAAAAAACTGGGAAATCCTTTAGCGGCGAAATTACGATTTTCATTCGACTTTCACCCCCCTCCCCTAAGGGTGGGTTCCGGAAGTTGGAAATCGTTGCCAATTTTTTGTGGCTTTCGTTGAGTACTAAGAACGATCGGCGCAAATAAAAAAACTGGGAATCCCTTTATCACCGGAAATACAATTTTTATTCGAATTTCACCCCCTCTCCCACCCCCGATAAGGGTTGGTTCCGGAAGTTGGAAATCGTTGCCAATTTTTTTGTGCATCTCTTTAGGTACTAGGAACCATCAGCGCAAATGAAAAACTGGGAAATCCTTCACCGGCGAAAATACGATTTTCATTCGACTTTCACTCCCCTCTAAGGGTGGGTTCCGGAAGTTGGAAATCGTTGCCAATTTTTTCGTGGCTTTCGTTAGGTGCTAGGAACGATCAGCGCAAATAAAAAAAACTGGGAATCCCTTTATCACCGGAAATACAATTTTTATTCGAATTTCACCCCCTCTCCCACCCCCGATAAGGACGGCTTCCGAAAGTTGAAAATCGTTCCCAATTTTTTTGTGGGTCTCTTTAGATATTAGGAACGATTAGCGCAAATAAAAAACTAAGAAATCCTTTACCAGCGGAAATATGATTTTCATTCGACTTTCACTCCCCCCTAAGGGTTGGGTTCCGGAAGTTGGAAATCGTTGTCAATTTTTTTGTAGCTTTCGTTAGGTACTAGGAACGATCGGCGCAAATAAAAAAACTGGGTATCCCTTTATCACCGGAAATACAATTTTTATTCGAATTTCACCCCCTCTCCCACCCCCAATAAGGGCGGCTTCCGAAAGTTAAAAATCGTTTCCAATTTTTTTGTGCGTCTCTTTAGATATTAGGAATAATCAGCGCAAATAAAAAACTAATAAATCCTTCACCAGCGAAAATACGATTTTCATTCGACTTTCACTCCCCCCTAAGGGTGGGTTCCGGTAGTTGGAAATCGTTGTCAATTTTTTTGTCGCTTTCGTTAGGTACTAGGAGCGATCGGCGCAAATAAAAAACTGGGAATCCCTTTATTGCCGGAAATACAATTTTTATTCGAATTTCACCCCCTCTCCCACCCCCGATAAGGGCGGGATCCGGAACTTGGAAATCGTTGCCAATTTTTTTGTGGCTTTCGTTAGGTACTAGGAACGGTCGGCGCAAATAAAAAAAACTGGGAATCCCTTTATCACCGGAAATACAATTTTTATTCGAATTTCACCCCCTCTCCCGCCCCCGATAAGGGCGGCTTCCGAAAGGTGAAAATCGTTTCCAATTTTTTTGTGGGTCTCTTTAGGTATTAGGAACAATCAGCGCAAATAAAAAACTAAGAAATCTTTTACCAGCGGAAATACGATTTTCATTTGATCTTCACTCCCCCCTAAGGGTGAGTTCCGGAAGTTGGAAATCGTTGCCAATTTTTTTGGGGCTTTTCGCAGAAGGCCCAAATTGATGCCGCAAATTAAAAAACTGGGAATATCATTATCACCCGAGATATTATTTTTTTCACTTTTAACCCCTCAATAAGGGTGGTTTCTGGGCCACCACATTTTTTTGAATGTTTTGTATAGCCTGTACAGATATTCTGGAGTCATAATGTACCCGAAAGAATTTATTAAAAATAAAAAAATGTAAAGATTTTTGTTGGAATCCAACGATGCATACTTCAGGCTCATTAATTAGGGGCGATTTGTAGTGGTCGGCCCGCTCTCCCGAGTTGGCCCCTTGTGATTTTTTTCTATGGGGTTTTTTTGAATCCCGTGTTTATGTGAACCGTCCAAGGACCCTACGAGAGTTGAAGACCAACATCCGGGAAGAAATTGCCAACATAACACCTGCTATGCAGACAAGAGTCATGACAAATGGCAGAAATCGGTTTACTCAGTGTATGGAGAATGAGGGACGTCACCTATCTGATTTGATTTTCAAAACTGTGTAAAACAAAACTTTAGGCAAGCGCCTACATTATAAAAAAACAAATAAAAATGTTCTGATTCATACAATGGGTTTTATTAAGTTATGAAAAAAGGAAGTTATGCTGCCGCACCCTGTACTTGTAGATAATTTACAATTAGTGAGATGAAGTAGTCGGAGTGTCACACGAATCAGAGTGATAGTTATTATAAAAATATGGAAAGCGAAAAACAGCACGACATCTAGCACATCTGATAAACGACGCGGTTTTACACGAACAATTGTTTTTCAAATTATCTGTTGGAAAACACACCTGATTTACATTTTTAATAATTATTCTATCGTCTGTCAGGCGTGATACAAATCACGCGTATCGTATCACATCGGAAAAAATCGGAGAAGACAACTGGTGGACGATCGATTGGATTTTTGAACAATCTTCTCTGGAATTGATCTCACGCTCTTCCTCGATTACACAAGCACAATTTTGAAGGCGCTTGATCAGCTTTTTTACCTGCCTGTAAAAGTACACATCACACGGTTGGAGGTTAAGAGTGGAGGAATGACCTTCATAGTGCACGTTGGTAACTTTTGATCATCCTGAAACATCTCATCGTACAACTCCGGGTTCGTTCGCCCATCCCAAGAGTCGATTAAAAGGAAATTTTTGTCGTTTTGTACGTGTGGTTTCAACGCACCACGCAAGAAGTCGTTGTACAAACCCGTTGTGAGTTTACCGGATTTGGAGGATGTAATAACAACGTTGGTATACTTCTTGGCGTACACGTTGACCGTCTTCTGAACTCTGGGTCGAAACGTACGTGTATACTGTTGGTGGCTTACGAAAACAAGAGGCAAAACTCGTCCAGACATGGTGAGAGAATATTGTGCCGTATACAAATATGTCAGTTCATGTCCTGTCGCTTTACTAGGACAGACTTTGCCCCTTTTTCGGCGAGAGTCCTATTAAACGTGGACTAGTACTGGCGCTCTGACAAACACAATCTAAAAATACCGTTACTACTATGGCAGAATTTTTGGAAAGATATCTGTGTTGTTTATCATATATCACATTATCATATTGTATCATGTCATATGAAATTTATGTACAGCTCTCCACGTATCTGTTTGATCTGTATTAATTATGAAATCTTTATCGAAGTTAGGTATCAACGTTCGCGTCTGGATCCGAAATATGTCCGCTGCGGCCAAAGTTTCGTGTAAGGTAGCCGTCTCTCTGGGAAACTAATTTTCTGATTACCCGTTGCCGAATCCGAGGCTTTTTTAAAAATGAATTCGGTCACCCATGGTTTTGAAGCTTTGAATTTGAAATCTAGGAACTGATTTGCAACCCAAAGCCCACTTCTGCAAATTTCTGGCCGTAATTTGCTGGTAGTTGCGTCGAGCTTCTACGAAGCGATCATCTGTCCATGAATCGACGGTGCAATATTTATTAAATTTGCTACCGCCACTTTTAATTTGCTCTTCACATCTGGATAAATAGTGCATATTTTTTAAATGAGAGCACCCCTTTTTTGTAGATTATTGAGATTCCAGACTGGATGTCCTTTGGCCAGAATGCCAGCTCTAATTTTGTAATCCAGAGGAATGAAGTCATACTCTTTTTTTTCTTCTCGTCCGGTTCGTATTCGTTTGATGATGCGTTGGCGATGAGACTCGTTTTAACTTCTTCGTAAGCACCACTGTCATCGATTTCGTTAATGTCTATCAGTTTCTCATTAAAAACAAGGGTCTTTTCGGCGAGCATTTGCAACCTTTTCTGGAGCATTTCTTCCCCTATTACCATGGCTTTTTCGTTGATTGTGTTACGTACCGAACGGTACCCCGGGTTTCCCGAGTGAATTATTAATTTGTGGGCTGCTCTGCTCGTCCCATACGGGCCCGAGTTCTCTGGGAGGATAAAGGGGAGGATGCCAGAATACCTTAATGCTTCCGATTATAACGTGGTTTATTATTTATTAATAGTAGCCGACTTACAATTTTGTTGACGGCCGGACGAGTAAACACACACACCACATGCATACACACTCACTAATTTTAACAATGTAGAACCTCTAGCGATACACAGTGATTGAACGGCGCGGCTTGTGTTATGTTTGCTATTTGATAGAATGGAATAAGATGTAATAATTATTGCGTCTCTATCGCGTCGGTGTCGACTACGCACAAGTCTCACAATCCTGTGCAACCACCTTTTGCACCGGGTTCACTAGGGGATACTATCCACCGCCCACATGCAAGGGAATTATGGTTGCCGCGGAACGCTTTGTGCGCGAGTAGGAATTCGTGCCCAGGAAACAACCACGGGACGCGGTACTCGCGACACCGTTTTAACGACCGAAGACTGACGGACGCGAACCGGTGAAGACGCGGGAGTCTGGGATCGCGACTTGCTTTCGGCCGGAGTTATACCCCAACACCAGGTTACTTCCGTGGCTAAATGGGAACTACAATTATTCACCGCCACCGGACCGACGTTAGCTCGGTTGCTATCAGTCCGGTGGGGGTTTTTGACAACGTCCACGGAAAGTCGCTCGCTCCCGAAGTCCCACGGTCGAACTCCGCGGATCAGGCGGACCTCGATCAGCGGAATTCGATCGGGTACATCCGGCCTCACTATCGGCGTTTCCACATCCGACACCGCACAGAGACACGAGGCGACGAAGTTGTTGGTAAAATAATGAAAGTAAAATCCGTTAATAAAAGCCAATTATTGATATTACTAAACAAAACATTAAAAGTTTACGGAGACGTGACAATTGATGGATATGGTTCTGCTGCGATGAGGTTATTAGTACAGCGGAGGCTTTCAAAATACACCAACGCATCTTTTAACTGTTGTTTGGACACTTTATTGTGTTTCGAATCTTCTTCGATCACATCACTTACATGCGAAGGACCGGGATCACTCTCGGATTTTCCAGCCTCTATTTTTTCGTTTTTAAACCGGCTAAAGTAAAACTCTCACGTACACACTCATTTTCGACGCTGTTACAAGTTGTGGTAGGGACCGCTTCTACCTTATTTCATACCTGTCGCTTCTACCTTTTAATATTTTTGAAATATAACTTTGTTTGCGAACAACAATGAAGTTCGAAAGCGTTGGTGTTTCCACAATAAATGGCATTTAAAAAACTTATTATATGTATAATTGTTGAAACTGATTGAGGGGAATTATCTATATACACAGTCGAATCAAAAACCTTGCCAGCAGCGAGATTTGAACCGGGGACATCACGCGCTCCTTGAAATTTTCTTTACGTAGAAAGTATTTGAACGCAACAGAATATTTCAATGCCGATTTTCTCGATAACGGCGAAAAAGCGCGTCTTACGGCTTTGCCACATAACACCTCTGGCCAGGAGCTTTTATTACACAGGATGAATCGAATTTGAATTTGACAATTGAAAGCCTCCCTTTGTACGAGAATGTGTAGAGGAAGGACTGGCCGTGGGGGTAGGAGTGTTAATAGCGGACGACCTCAATGCGCGAATTGGAATAGAACAGGGGACACTGGATTGTGAGGGGACAGGAATAAAATGGGGAAACAGAAAGTCCCAGGTCCATTTTCTGGACATGGAAGGGAGGAGGCTATTAGGCCTGTGTGAAGAAATGGGCCTTATCGTCCTTAAGGGGCCAGTCCACTTTGAAAATTTCCAAAAATCGAAAGTAAGCAAGACTTGAAGAAATCAACGATGATGAGCAATCTGAAGGGATTTTATACGGTGCAGGAAATGCCGATTGAGTTTAGGTAAGAGTTTTTCATAGTATAAACTTCAAACGCGCTTTTCTCGAAACAACGTTTTCAAAATCTAGCTCCATCGTATCTCTAAAACTAATAAACCGATTCTCTTGGAATTTAAACCACATATTGTAAGCATGATTCACAACAAGATGACCCTCGGTTGTTTAAAAAATTTGATTTTTACTCTTTTTTTGCGAAACACTGCAAAAAAGGCGTTTTAAAATACTTTTTTCGTTTTTCATCTGCCGTTTTTGATTTTTTTTTTATAAAACTTTATATACGAAGGTCATTTTGTAGCTCGTGTCAAACTGAATCTAATGGATTTTGATTTTTTTGTTTCAGACAAGCCGTTGCCGAGTTGTCATGGAGCTACCTAGCCCACGTATTTTTGGGCGTTACGTTAAGCTATAGTTTTTGTACTTAAAATGAATAAAAAAGAATTAAAATAAAAAAATGTATTTCAAGACTTTATTTATCAAGCCCAACAACTTTTATATTTATATCTTTTTATAAAATACTAAAAAAAACGCAAAAATAGCGTTTTTTCGTGGCTCCAAAGTGGACTGGCCCCTTAATGGAAGGATAAAGGGCGATGAAGAGAAGAAAATAACGTACGTTGGCGCGGGCGTCCGTTCGGTCCTGAACATCGTGATGCTCCCCTGGAAGACGAAGGAAATAGCCTAGTGGAGAGTAAGGAAATAATTCCACCAATTGAATCAGACCACTTACCTGTCAACCTGGCGTTGAAAGAGGTCCGAGGGAGAAGGGTTATGGAAAGTTGTGAAAATTTAACCAAAAGGGAAAAGGTCTTCTGAAATTTGGACAAGTGTGAAGCATATCAAGAAGAATTGAGAAGAGAGGGTAGAAGCAGAGGGGGCAGAAAATAGCCATAGAAGATAGAAGGCCATGAAGGAGGCGATCCAAGAAGTAGTAGGAAGGGCGGGTATGACAAAAATAATAAGCTATAGAAAAAGGAATAAAGGGTGGTTCAACGGAGAATGTAAGGAGCAAAGGAAGAGAGTATGGGAAAGCCTAAAAAAATATTTGAAAACACGAAAAAGAGTCGAAAAAATAAAATAAAATGTAGAGAGGAAACAGATGAGACAATTGTGTGAGCAAAGGAGTAAATAATGGTTGAAGGAATGATGGAAGAAAGTAAATGAGAGTGGGAACATGTAGGAATGGTGGGATGCGGTAGGGAAGTTTAGACCGCAGAGGAAAACAGGGTATGGGATAAGTGGGCAGGACTGGATAGAACACCTCAAAGGCCTACTTGGAGCAAGCAGAAGTGCCGAAGGTAACAAAGAGAAGTGTGGTGAAAGAGAGGAAAGGAAAATAGCAGAGGAGCAGCCCAGCTTTGTAAACGGGAGCCTGGATAAAATGATAGGAGAGGAAGGACTGATTAGAGCCAACAGTAAAATAAAAAATTACAAAGTACCAGGGGAACATGGCCTGGTAATTTAAATGTTTAAGGGGCTATACCAGTGTAAACGCTGAAAATTTGGGTGACTTTCGGGAATTTTTTTGAAGAAAAGTACTCAATTAAATGTTTGGGAAAATTAAGAATATATTTGGCTATATTTGACCTATATTACAGAATTTTTTCATAGAAAAATATTGAGATTCAAGCGACTTATACGCTGCCTTCGGAGGCGCCAAAAAAAAAGTTCCTCCACTGCTAACATGATTACGGCCGATTGAGTAGCTGAAACCGAAAAGGGAAAACAATGTTAAACTGGAAGGTATTTCCTGTACAATGACGTAGGATTTCCGGAAAACATCAAAATCTAACAAAATGGCGTAGTTATGAAAAAAGTCCGTTTTCTTGCTAATGGTTTTCTTGCTAATTCATATAATGGTCGTTTTTTTCAATGCCAAATCGTCAATTTTTATCCAATCGAAAATAGCCTACGACATTGTAGAGTAAATACATTCAAGAGTACTCAGTTTAAATTTCAAGTTAATCGGATAATTGCGTTTTGAGTTACAATGTTAGCAAATTTGAAAAATCTCATTTCGAGAAAAACGCGTTTAAAGATTTAACTATCGATTTTTGCAAGCTAAAATTATATCGATATAAATTATATAAATGATAATGATATTCTTGAAAGTATAAATTGTCGAAGAAGGAAAAATATAGATTTTTTGGAAGTGTCACACTGGTATAGCCCCTTAAAGGAATCCCGAAAGAGAGAATAAAAGATTTGCTAAAAAAATTAAACATAGTTTGGGAAAGGGGGAGCTCGTGAAAGGTTGGGAGTTGGTAAGGATATTTCCGCTCTATGAAGCAGGCAACGAATTGATGGTGTCAAACTACAGAGGGGCTTTCTTATTAGACATCGGATATAAGATACTAACAAGCATAATGGTGAAAAGATTAAATACTTGGACTGAGAGGGAGAGAATCATCCGGGAGAGCCAGGCAGGATTTAGGGTCGGCAGGGAAACTAGGGACCATCTTTTATGTTAAACGCAATGATAAATAATCGAATTAAACATAGGAAATGGAAGCTATAGGTGGCATTTATTGACATCAAGACAGCTTTCGATACCGTGAATAGAAAAATGCTACCACAAAAGTTATGGAGGAAGGGGGTTAAGAGGAAGATGCAGAAAATGATACGAGGTATATACAGGATGACGAAAACTGATATCATAACGGGGAATGGGATCACAGGAACCTTGAAGACGGCTAAGGGGCTGAGGCAGGGTTGTCCAATTAGCCCAACGCTGTTTAAGGGGCTATACCAGTGTGACACTTTTAAAAAAATCGAGTTTTTTGCCTTTTTCGACAGTTTATACTTTTAAGAATATCATTATCATTTATATAATTTATATCAATATTATTTTATCTTGCAAAAATCGATAGTTAAATCTTTTAACGCATTTTTCTTGAAAGTAGATTGTTCAAATTTGCTGACATTGTAACTCAAACAGCAATTATCTAATTGAGTTCAAATTTGAACTGAGTACTCTTGAATATATTCACTCTACAATGACGTAGGATATTTTTGATTCGATGAAAATTGACGATTTGGCAATTAAAAAAAACGACCATTTTATAGGCAAGCAAACAGACTTTTTTCATAACTACGCCATTTTGTTAGATTTTGATATTTTCGAACATCCTACGTCATTGTACAGAAAATACCTTCCAGTTTAACGACATTTTTTCCTTTTTTGGATTCAGCTACTCAATCGGCCGGAATCATGTCAGCAGTGGAGGAACTATTTTCGTGCCTCTGAAGGCAGCGCATAATTCGCTTGGATCTCAATATTTTCTATGAAAAAATTATGTAATATAGGTCAAATATAGCCAAATATATTCTTAATTCTCCGATACCTTTAATTGAGTACTTTTTCTCCAAAAAATTCCCCAAATTTTCAGCGTTTACACTGGTATAGCCCCTTAACAGTCAAGCACGAGCGCTTTTTTCGATTGAGTGGAAATGGTAAGAAATATACAACTTTTTATACACTGCTTCAAAAAATTGAAGAAACAGAAAGTCTTCAATTTTTTAATTGTTTTTTGAAGTGCTGTATCAATTTTAGAAATGGTCGTATCAAGATGAAAAAAAACACTTACGCTACAACGTTCTAGTTTGAGATCTTTTGGAAAAATAATTTTAGGAGCTACGGTTATCGCGCAATCATAAGGAGTAGCGAGAGAATTTTTTTCCTAATATTTTTTTCAAGGTTCCACGGGCTCGGAATTTTTTTACAGTTCAATCAGTGCATAGGTCCGTTAGCTTATTTATTCACCTTCACTTTGGTTTTTATTGGTCTCTCTACGTCAATTTTTTGCTGGCAAGGGGACAGTACGGCAGTTGGATTTTTGTAATTTTTCGTACTCATGGTACGCGAAGTTCAGAGCTCGAATATTAATATCCCAAAGCAGTTTGACGCTATATTCAGAAATTTTCGGGAAAATTAACTTTGAAGTTTTCGAGCGCACTCTTATCCCACAAAGATGCAACGATATTCGAACCGGGCTCGTGGCGTACCCGGTAGCGCTCGAGTCTAGTAATCGCGGGGTCGCTGGTTTGAGTCTCACTTCGAAATTTTTTTCTTTTTTTTTCTTTTTTTTTAAATGAAAAAACGCAAGTCATATTTTTAATTATCTCTTGATTATAAACATACATTTTCAAGTATCAATATTTATAACCAACAACATTTTTAGGATGAAAATGAAAAACGTCGGGTAAGGAATTGAATACTTTATTATTCGGTCTGTATTCGTTTGTTTTATACATCGGGTGTAATGTTACACGAGCCAGAGTGATAACCATCGTAAAAACAAGGAAAACAGTAATTTTCACGGCATCTCGCACACCGTACAAACGCTGCATTGTTACATTCGCAATTTTTTTTCAATACATCGATCGGAAAACAAACTTCATTTACGTTCATGAAGATTTCTCTTTGATCGCAAAGTTTCGAAGCAAACCACGCATATCTGGTCATGTTATTGAAGACCGGAGAAGACAACTGATGATGAACAATAGAATTAATTTTTATGCAATCTTCTCTATCATTAATTTCACGTCCTTGTTCAATCAGATAGGCGCAGTTCTGCAGACGCTTTATGAAATTTTTTACTTGGCGGTAAAAATACACGTCACAAGGTTGCACTAATGGAGTGCATTTTGGTGGAATTACCTGCACCGTGCAAGTAGGCAGACGCCTGTCATTTCGAAACACTTCATTGTACATCACGGTATCGGTTTGGCCTCCCCAGGAATCGATAATTAAGAAAAACTTTTCTTTTTTTACGTAGGGTTTTAAAACGTGGGGATATTACGATATCTGTGGCCTCAAGTTTTGGCCATGCAGTCTTTATATTTGGCCCAAAATAAGACTTTTTTCAATAATACAAAAAATCGAAATTCGGCTTTTAAGGGGGTGAAACAGAGGTTTTAAATTTTTAATGAGGCGGAGTATTTTTTGGGTAGATTTCTTTAGAATTCGGCGTAAACATTCTAGAAAACAAGTAATTTTCAAAGAGTTAGGTAGTTCATTGAAACACGATTTGTAACGGGATGAACGGGAGCTTGGAACGTTGTTAAACATTATATTTTTTCGTTAAATCCTCTGAAATTCAGCTTCCCAGAAGGGTGATTGCATCATTGTTCTTTGTCAATAATACAACAAAAGTAGGTTGTATTATTTTGGTTGGGTGGGCATCGTAATCGTGCCCACCCAACGATTCCACACACACACACATCGAAGGTGCTCCAGACCCACCCAACGATTCCACACACACATCGAAGGTGCTCCAAACCCACCCAACGATTCCACACACACATCGAAGGTGCTCCAGGCCCACCCAACGATTCCACACACACATCGAAGGTGCTCCAGACCCACCCAACGATTCCACACACACATCGAAGGTGCTCCAGACCCACCCAACGATTCCACACACACATCGAAGGTGCTCCAAACCCACCCAACGATTCCACACACACATCGAAGGTGCTCCAGGCCCACCCAACGATTCCATACACACATCGAAGGTGCTCCAGACCCACCCAACGATTCCACACACACATCGAAGGTGCTCCAGACCCACCCAACGATTCCACACAGACATCGAAGGTGCTCCAGACCCACCCAACGATTCCACACACACACAAAAGTCGCATTTTCTATCGAATATGGCCGCTGCATGGTCAAAATTGGGAACCACAAATATAATAATGCTTCGACTTTCAACCCCCTGTTTCACCCCCTTAAAAGCCGAATTTCGGTTTTTGTATTCTTGAAAAAAGTCTTATTTTGGGCCAAATATGAAGACTGCATGACCAAAACTTGGGGCCACAGATATCGCAATACTGCCCAAAACGTTGATTAAAAAATCTTTGTATAACTTTGTAGTCAATTTTCCAGATTTCGATGACGTGACTACGACGTTTCCGTATTGTTTTAGGTACTCGTCGACCGATTTTTGAACTCTGGGACCAAATGAACCTGTTGTTTCTTGTAGGCATACGAACACCAGGGGCAACAATTTTCCTGATAGGGTGACAGAGTACTGCGCAGTATAGGAATGGGTGACTTTATTCATATTCTGCCGCTTTACCAGCACTACTTTTGATCCTTTGGTCGCCAGAGTTCTGTCGAACGTCGACTGGTATTGGCATCCTGAAAAAAATAGAAAAGGAATAAATTGAAAATACTATATACGAAAGTCTACATTATTTTATTATGGAAAATGAGAACAAATTTTGAATACCTGTTTGGTCTGTATTAATGACGAAATCGGGACCAATGTTTGGTATGACATCACGAGCTTGGATACGAAAATCTTCTGCAGCAGCCAGGATTTCATCCCGCGTTGCGGTTTCTCTTTCCGTTATAAACTTCGTGATTTTTCTTTGGCGAATTCGATGTCTCCGTTTAAATTTCACAACCCACCTATCGGAAGCTTTGAAATCAACATTTTCAAATTGACTCGCAGCCGATAAAGCCCACTGCTGCAAGTTCCGGGTTGTAACTTGTTGGTTGTTCTGTCGCGCTTCCTCAAAGTGATCGTAAGTCCACGAATCGATGGTCGCGTATTTGTCTGTCATGGTTCCTCCGCTTTTTACATGTTTTTCCCATTTTGGCAATTCCTCCATGCGCTTTAAGCGGCTGCACCCGTTTTTCTTGCAGAACTTTTAGGCTCCATGTCGGATGGGCTCGAACTATATTGATAACTTTCCTTTTATAATCCAGCGGAATATTGTCCGTGTACGATTCCGCCCTTTTCTCAAGCCCTTTTCTCTTCGTCCAATTCATCAAGCATAATTAGTTCTTCATCCGTTACAAACTTTTTTTTGTGTAAAGTTTGTACTGTATAATGGAACAAATCTTCTGCTAGTAACATTCCCTCTTCACTAATTACCTCCGATGGTGTTGGTGCCACAAGATTATTTTGTGTGAGAATTTGCTCGTAATATACGAGGGCATCCTTCAATCGTAATTTTGGAACTTCACTGCACAAAGAATATTCAATATCATCTTGTACCGTCGAAGGCCCAGGCACCTCGTCGTCTCCCACGCCCGACATTTTGATCTTGTTTATCGAATATTCTACAAAATCGTGCACCACGCCGAAAAACAGTACTTGCTGCTCCGAAAACCAACGGTCGAATGCTACTTCAAACAGGCATTCCTTGCGGAAGACGCCGTATCCCTTCCACCCGTTCTGGAATTCCCAGAAATCTTTTGTGCACAAGCAGCTGTGCCCGCTTCGCAGGTAGTTGATCAGGACAAAGGCAAACGATGTACGCAGAACTGTTATTCACAATATTGACGGTTGCCAAAGCAAGCGTTATATTCACATATTTCAACATTTATTCTTCTATTTATATTCCTATTAATCTACAAGGGAGTTTATGTAAATATTATTACTGGATATTTTTACGTCGCCTATTCGCAATTTCAAGCAAGAGATAATCAAAAATAAGACTTGCATTTATCATTGACAATTATAATTACATATATGTGAATTAGCATAGATTTTATGATTTTTATCCCGGGATTATTTATTTATTTTTTTATAAATAATCACCTATTGTTATATATAAATAATATATGATCACATATGAGAAAATATATAATTATGTATAACTATAATGAATTTTGTACATAAATAACTATATATGGATTTTGTCCATATATAAACATATATAGATATATTATATTAATTATATATAACAATATGTGATTATATACAACAAAAATTTATCAGGATATTTAAATGACGGAGGTATGCGAATTAAAAAAAAATGAAAAAAAAATTTCGAAGTGAGACTCGAACCAGCGACCCCGCGATTACTAGACTCGAGCGCTACCGGGTACGCCACGAGCCCGGTTCGAATATCGTTGCATCTTTGTGGGATAAGAGTGCGCTCGAAAACTTCAAAATCAATTTTCTCGAAAGTTTCTGAATATGGCGTCGAACTGCTTTGGGATATTAATATTCGAGCTCTGAACTTCGCGTACCATGAGTACGAAAAATTACAAAAATCCGACTGCCGTACTGTCCCCTTGTTAGATTATACCGGTGCTGCATGAAAAACTTTTACACTATTGGACTTATAAATAGGTAACGATTTACTTGACGAATAGATTATTAATACTAGTTGGCACTCGCCTGCCAAAGTGACCTAACGGAGCGTTGCTCCACTCGCTACGACTGATTAATTTACGCGGAGCCCCGACCGACCGCGTGGCGGGCTACTCCGATTTCGCGTCTTTCTTTCTCTCTCTTTCAGCACGTGCGCTCGCTACCAATTCTCGCACTCGACTCCCTATCCCGACTACTCCTTGACGCCACAGTTTCCCGCGTGCTGGCTTCGCCACTAACCGCCTTAATTCACCGCGGCTTCTTACCGCGTCCCCTTCGCAGCGGGAATTTCAAATGTATTTTCCCAGACCGTTAACAAATTGAAGTGTGCGTAAACTTATTACTAATAAATAATCAAATCAAACGAACTCAACAGGAAGTCACAGAAGAGAGATGACCCAACGATGGGCCGCCTGGATGGAAGAGCGCACAAGGGAAGGCTTCGATAGCGTAATGCCTCAGAGAGGTTTATCGATGCAAAAGCCTTGACAATCTTTGGGTTTGGTTATGAGTTTTTTAAAGCTAGATTCGAGCTCAGTGCTTTGAATGCGTATAACTGTTTCCTCTTTGCAGGCTATGGACCGAACCGTCTGTGTCAAAACTGTATGGACAACGGGATGTCCCAAAGTGAAACTGAACGATTATTTTGGCGCAGATAGGGTAGAAAAAAGGACCGAACACTTTCGTTGCTTAGATTGGAATTTTTATTCAGATTTTTTTATGACGCGTTTTAAACAGCATTAAACACGTGATATGTACGATGCTCGTCGTAGAGCCAATACTGATAATTCTAGGGAGTGAAAATGTATCAATTAAAGCTGCTCGAGCATGTGTTTGTTGTTTTTTCTTTTTTTTCTTCTCTGTACACAGGCAATCCGATACTTAGTTTGGATATGCGATTTAACACGCCTTGCCACGTATGTTAGCGTTCTCACTATCTCCCGGTTAGATTCACGCAAGATCTGCGCGTAGGTCACTTCTATGGTACAGCCGTAGCCGTACTGACGTAATCTTAAAATAGTTCATCTTAAAATCGTTAATCTTAAAACATTATGAAGGTATGGAACAAAAAAAAACGAAAAACAAAAAATGATGAACGTGTGCCTCGGTTATTCGCGTTTGCTCGTCAACGATTTGGTCACACTTTGCTTTTTCGACATCTTCTAGAGCCTTCTTTTTTGTTTGTTGTCTTTTTTCAACCGTAATTTCTTAGTGGATAGGGCGTGTCGTAATTGGGTGGTCGTCCTGGTGCTTATCGCGGTGGACGAGAGGAACGTGTTGTTGCTTGCAAAAAAAGCGGCAATGAAAACGAGGTAATAACGCGAGTTGTGTCCGCAGTGTCGGACTAGCCGTACAGCAAGAGTAACAAGGATAACGAATGCCCCTTGAGGGATAATTTGTATTAAAGGCTGAAATACGTAATTTGTAGCCAATAGGATGAGTAGAAACTTCAATGGGTTTGGCTTTAAAAAAGAACCCAACTCCCAAAGAACATTGCACTCCGAATTTTAGCCCCGTAAGGGTTGATTTTTCGGAAACACTGAAATACGTCATTCTTAATTCATTAACCAAAAATCTA
Source organism: Ophion obscuratus (assembly GCA_964007375.1). Taxonomy (NCBI): domain Eukaryota; kingdom Metazoa; phylum Arthropoda; class Insecta; order Hymenoptera; family Ichneumonidae; genus Ophion; species Ophion obscuratus. Next base: position 39,781,492 of record OZ023314.1, read on the forward strand.
AATACGAATTTCCATGGATATAACTTGAAAATGGCCGAATTGTCATAAAAACCTACATTATCAATTTTACCCCTTTAAATGAATTTCGATAATCCCTTTTTAAATGATGCTTGCATAGTAAAATCGAATATTTGCAAAAATCATGTTGTATATCGTGAATCGAAGGGTCTCGTGATAGAATTTGCTATTGGTTGACTCAATCCGTCACTGCCCGTGAGTGGCTAATCTAAATTACCCGGTCCAGAAGGCGTCGGTCCGCTGGTGATTCTCCCAATACTTGTCCGCGATATCGTCCCGTTAAACTTGCTCGCGTCCTCGAAAACTTTGCTGCGGTCCTTCAGCACGTATTTTCGAAAATTCAAATATTACTTTTTCTGCTGCTTGACCTTGGGGTTTACGCCTAGGAGTCTCCCAGCAATGGCGAGATTGGACCCGTGGATTTTGATCATCGCCGATGTCAATTCTGCAAACGAAAAAGTCAATGACTTCCAATGCGATGCTACTTATGAAAAGTAGCATGTTTCAGAATTCTCACGAAAACAAGCAAGTTAGATATCACCGCGAAAACTAGCATGTTTTGGCTTCCGGCACGAAAACTAGCAAGTTTCGGTTTTCGCCACAACAACCGGCACCCTTCGATATTTAACGCGAAAACTAGCACGTTTCGTCTTTTACCACGAAAAGAAGCAGATTTCGATATTCACCGCGAACATTAACATGTTTCAATAACACTGGAATTGTTTCCGACTTTTCTTCCATGCTTTTTTTATGCCTTGTCTCTATTTTTCACTCCAACTCCTGTGATCCAGCTTTTTTACTGAAAAATAACGAAGTATTTTTTGTTTGCCATTTTGTACCGTTTTATTTTTTGTTCGGATATATATAATACATATTTCATTGCTTGAATTTTCATCTTCTGGACATATGATAAAATGGCAAGCGAAAAATATCTCGTCACTTTTGGATAAAAAATGCATTGTGAAAAAAATGAAGAAAAAAAATATTGGAAACAATTTCAGTGTACCCAGTTAACAATGACAACTTTTTTGACGATTTTGTGAACTGTATCTACATTTCCGGTCGAAATGTACAACTTTAAGATAGTACTACTATTTTTCGATGAATGTAGAAAGGCTTGTTTACAGTCCAAGAAAGTACAGAGCGTATGTTTTCTTTTTTCGAGCAAAACAATGTGAATGCTATCTTTGATATCTTTCAAAAAAACGGATCAGGGTGTCTCATTTTGACCAGAACTGAAATTGCATGAAATTTAAGGATTTTTAAGGCAAGAAATAGGGACTTTTTCATGACTCTTACAAGGAACATCCCTCAGGTGTCCGTCTCCGATTTTGTTGAAACTCATATATGTAATAGAGCATCGAAAACTTTGAGACACGTATTTTTTTTATCGGCGGAAAAATGGATTTAAGGGGCGAAACCGTCCCTCAAAGAAAGGCGTGTCGAGGGGTGATTTTGCAGTTTCACCCAGAAGGAATCCATCGATCTAAATGAAACAAAAACGCAAATTCTTCTAATGAAAAGCGATGAAAAATCCACTATGAAAATGTTAAGAAAAAATTAAATTAGGGGGTAAACCGCCCCTCAATTTGCCTTTTTTCCACCCCACACTTAAGAGGGTTGTATGCAAATTAATAAAACAGGTATCATTTTGAAGGGCAATCAAAATTAAAGTTGACGGGTTTTTGCGTTTTGGCGGCATAGCAAATTTAAGGGGGTAAACCACCCCTAACATAAATTTATTTATCATGGTCTTTTTTTCTGCGTTTAAATTATATCCGCTGATTTTAAATATTTCTATAAGCTACAATTTAATGTTTTATCATATTTCAAAATGATTACATTCGTCTTAAGGGGTAACTACCCCTCTGACGAGAAACATCATTGAAGTATCCGCTTTCGATTTCGTTGCAACTCATATATGTGGTAAAGCATTGCAAACTATTAAACATGTTTTTTTTTGTATCGGCAGAAAAACGGTGTTAGGGGATGAAACCACCCCTCAAAGTTCCTTCCACAAGCAGTCCACCGATCTGAATAAAACAAAATCGAAAATTCCTATAAGCGATGAAAAGTCCACTACAAGAAATTAAGCGATGAAAAGACCACTACAAGAGTGTTGATTAGAAATATAATTAAGGGGTAAACCACCCCTTCATTTGCCGTTTTTCACCTCCCGCTTAAGAGGGTTGTATGAAAATTAATAAAACCGGTATCATTTTGAAGGGGAATTAAAATTCGCTTCAAGTTGGTTGACGCGTTTTTGCGTTTTAGCGGGACATTAAATTTTAGGGGGTAAACCACCCCTAACGTAATTTGTTCATCACCCTCGTGTTTTCTGTGTTTAACATGTATCCGCGGATTCAAAATATTCTCCCGCGTTTATAAATTATTACGTTTTAAAATTTTTACATTTTAAGGGTAAACTACCCCCTCTAATTGCTTTTCGTTTGAAGTTTCGCGAAAGGTTTCACGAATTTCGTTAAAACTGTTTTCATTTCATCGGTAATATCAATGTGTGTAATATCAAATATTATGTTTATGTGTGCAGGCATATTCGTTTTGAGCTTTAGGAGCGGCACTTTGGGAGCGGGGACGTGGGGCTACCCCTTACTCATAAGACTCATATTTTCGTGTCGAAACGCTTCCGATTTTAATATGCACGTCCATTAAGCATCTCCATAGGAATAAACATACACTTCCACTGATCATTAATTATAATAATTTCCAGAATAAGTTATAAGGCTCACTTCGTATATTTCGAAACGATGATGCGCCTGGATCAAGCGATAATTTAGCCAGAGACGTAGTTTTGTGGAGGAATGTATATGTTTATTATTTTACCGTTTATTTAATTAAACATATTAATGAAACTGAGGGTTTTACGGTAGGTTAACGAACATGTTTTTAATATATTTTGACATATTTCATTCGAGAATCATATCAGCTGATTTAATTAATAGTACTTGTGAAAAGTATCGCAATCATATGCCGTCAAATCATTTTCTTGTGATATATACTTTTTGTCTAGTCTATCAACAATTATGGCTCATAATTCCTGCAATAATGATAATCGTCAAAAAAAATGCTTTAAACACAACGACTTTTTGCACCATGCACATCTGATAATAGCCAAATTATTGCATCCGGGTATTTCACAATGTGTGTTCAATTTACCAAAACCAAAGGTAACAGGATTTTCAAAATCTTCTGGTTTTTTAAATGAATGGAAATGAACAAATTTATGTTGGGGTTGGTTTACCCCCTTAAATTTGCTGTTCCGCTGAAACGCAAGAACGCGTCAACTTGAATTTTGATTCCCCTTCCAAATGATACCTGTTTTATTAATTTTCATACAACCCTATTAAGCGTGGGGTGAAAAACGGCAAATGGAGGGGTGGTTTACCCCTTAATTATATTTGTAATCAACACTCTTGCAGTGGATTTTTCATCGCTTATTAGAGGAATTTTCGATTTTGTTTTATTCAGATCGGTGGACTGCTTGTGGGAGAAACTTTGAGGGGTGGTTTCATCCCCTAACACCGGTTTTCTGCAGATACAAAAAAAATAGTTTGCAATGCTTTACCACATATATAAGTTTCAACGAAATCAAAAGCGGATACCTCAATGATGTTTCTCGTCAGAGGGGTAGTTACCCCTTAAGACGAATGTAATAATTTTGAAATATGATAAAACATTAAATTGTAGCTTATAGAAATATTTAAAATCAGCGGATATACATTAAACACGGAAAAAACGACCATGATAAATAAATTTATGTTAGGGGTGGTTTACCCCCTTAAATTTGCTATACCGCCAAAACGCAAAAACCCGTCAACTTTAACTTTAATTGCCCTTTAAAATGATACCTGTTTTATTAATTTGCATACAACCCTCTTAAGTGTGGGGTGGAAAAAAGGCAAATTGAGGGGCGGTTTACCCCCTAAATTAATTTTTTCTTAACATTTTCATAGTGGATTTTTCATCGCTTTTCATTAGAAGAATTTTCGTTTTTGTTTCATTTAGATCGATGGATTCCTTCTGGGTGAAACTGCAAAATCACCCCTCGACTCGCCTTTCTTTGAGGGGCGGTTTCCCCCTTTAAATCCTTTTTTCCGCCGATAAAAAAAAATACGTGTCTTAAAGTTTTCGATGCTCTATCACATATATGAGTTTCAACAAAATCAGAGGCGGACACCTGAGGGATGTTCCTTGTTAGTATGACTTTCTGGCATAGAAGTATACTTAACCCTTTAAAAACTTTTAAAAAGTAAACAAAGAACGCCAAGTAACAAAATACCCCCAAAAACATTATTGCTTGTTTGATCATATACAAAATTCTGATTTATCTTGAAATATTTTTTAATTTTATTTAACGAATGCTTTTATTATATTTTTTCAATTAAAATGTACAAAAAAAGTGAAATAACTTTTTATAAAGTAGCCAAGCAAGTTTACTAAAAACGTAAACAAAATTGTTAAACCTTAGAACTAATGTTTTCCTAAATATTTCATTTTTATTTTAAAAATCACATTACTATTATAACAAAAAATTGGTATTACCATTATATAAAAATACAACGTATTTACCACATAAGTCCACTGGAAATGCTGTGCAACGACTTGGCGTGCATGGTTAAGAGAAATAGCTCGGGAAGATACACAATATATATATAACCTGTAACAACGCATCAACTGCCAGTGTTATTAACAATGTGATTTCCTGCACCTTGCGCTAGTGTGATTCGGACAAGATAACATTGATATATAGTGTTATCGGTGTATATATCGGTCCACACAATTCACGTGACCGTGTCAGAGCTACGTTATATCCACTATTGACGAATATCCGACTGTACTCGGAAAAACTATCGAATATAGCGTAATGAGTATTAGGAGAGATACTCAGATATTTCGTTTTTCACCAGCAAGACGACGGCACCGTAATTCGAATTTTAAAATTGCCGATGCTGTGGCTTAGAGACGGATACAATACACAAACAGACGGATCAATACATAAAAGTATATACGAAATATATTTCATGTAATGTATAAAGTTGTCTGATAGAGGAGAAAGAATATACTTTTATATATCGTATTAAATTATGCATAAAAAAAAAGATTTAACGTATCGTGTCATCTAGGGGAACATCACTGATTTGATCCATACTTTGCGGGATCACGAAATTTGATTTCCAGTTGCATAACAAATTGCAGCAGTCTATGTTTTTCCAACCTGAGAGTTAAGTAGTCGGAAAGACGAAATCCTTCGCCGAGCTATTTTTCTTAACCATGCACGCCAAGTCGTTGCACAGCATTTCCAGTGTACTTATGTGGTAAATACGTTGTATTTTTATATAATGGTAATACCAATTTTTTGTTATAATAGTAATGTGATTTTTAAAATAAAAATGAAATATTTAGGAAAACATTAGTTCTAAGGTTTAACAATTTTGTTTACGTTTTTAGTAAACTTGCTTGGCTACTTTATAAAAAGTTATTTCACTTTTTTTGTACATTTTAATTGAAAAAATATAATAAAAGCATTCGTTAAATAAAATTAAAAAATATTTCAAGATAAATCAGAATTTTGTATATGATCAAACAAGCAATAATGTTTTTGGGGGTATTTTGTTACTTGGCGTTCTTTTTTTTACTTTTTAAAAGTTTTTAAAGGGGATTTCATATCTTTTTGAAAGGGGAAAAATCTTTTTTTCGTTCTGCGCCAGTTCAAAGAGGAGTGAATTCAAATATCTTTCAAATATCTTTTCATTACAATTATATTAAAATTTACGCCAAAAGTGAGTTCTTATGTATTTTGTGAGAAACCATTGTGTTGAGGCAAAGGAATTTTCGCACAAAAAGTTTTGTGCAAAAATTTATTTGCCTCGAGGCAATGTTTTCTCTCAAAATGCGTACGAACTCACTAACGGTGTAAATTTTAATCTAATTATTGTGAATTTGATTTTAATTTGTCTTAAATATGAAAAAATTCACAACTTATTTTGTGAATTTTTTTGTATTTACAATTTTTTATGAATACATTTGCATTCACAGATTTTGATGTGTATTTTTTTTAATTCACAGGATTTTTTGTAAATATTCACTTTTTTGTGAATATTCACAATTTTTTCTGTGAATCTATTTGTATGTTCAGAATATTTGTGAATACAATTGTATTTGTATAAAGAAAGGAGAAAGAAGAAGAATATAAAGAAAGGAGAAGAAACTGCATAATAAGGGGAATAAGGAGGGAGGGACCGGTGAGGAGGGCAGTAGAAAGATTGCTAGAGCAAATCGGGGTACAGGGGGTGATAGAGAGCGTGAGAGAGATAGGGAAGAGGACAGAGCAAGGAGGAGAGATGATGGTGATGGTAAGGATGGAAAAAGTAGAAGGGAAGAGAGAAATTATGGAAAAGAAAGAAGAGTTAAGGGGGAGGAAAGAGAAGATAGAGGACGACCTTACGTGGAAAGAGAGGAGGATGCAATGGAGGCTGAAAAGACTGGGGCAGGAGGAGGAGGAGAGAGGAAAGAGAGTGAGGGTAACGCACGGAAAGATAACGGTGGATGGAGTCACATGGTTTTGGGATGAGGAGGAGGAAAAGTTGAGGGACTGGAGGGGAAGGGAAAGGGGACAGGAGAAGGAAAAGGGAGAGAAGCAGGAAGAAAGGGGAAGAAGGGGGGAGGAAGGGAGGGGAAAAAACTGAGAAAAAGGGCTGTGAGGGGGGAGGGGAGAGGGAGAAACAAGGAGGGGAAGGAAAACAGCTGGTCAGTGACATTCTGGAACGTAGCGGGACTGACAAACAAGGACAGGGAGTTCTGGAGGGAGATAGAAAAGTGGGACGTGATAGCGTGGGTGGAGACGTGGATAGAGGAGAAGGGATGGGAAAGGGTAAGACAGAGGCTACCGAAGGGGTACGTATGGTATAAGCAGTGGGCGAAGAAAAGGAATAGGAAGGGGAGAGCAATAGGGGGGATGATAATGGGGGTAAGAGAGGAAATGAAACCGGTAAGAAGGAGGGAGGGAAGGGAGGAAGAGGGAGTAATGAGCGTGAAGGTGGAATCGGGGGTGGAGGCATGGACCATAACGGCGGTGTACGTAAATGGAGATATGGAGGAAAAGATAAGGCAATTGAAAGGATATATGGAGGAGAGAGGGGGGAAGGGAGGAGGTTGGTGGGGGGGGGGGACTTTAACGCGAGGACGGGGAGAAAGGCGGGAGAGTGGAGAGGGGAGCAGGAGGAGGAACAGGAGGGAAGAAGATCAAGAGACGAGAGGATAAACGCGGAAGGAAGGAAATTGGTGAACTTGGTGGAGGAGATGGGATGGGAGATTTTTAACGGGAACATAGAGGGCGACGAAGAGGGGGAGTTCACGTATACAGGGGGGAGAGGGGCGACGGTAATCGACTACGTCACGGGATAGAAGAGCAAAGGCAGGAGTGGAGAGTATGAGGGTAGGAGACAGGGTAGAGTCGGACCATCACCCGCTGATAGTAAAGATAAGGAGAGGAGGAAAGGAGAGAGGGAAGGAGAAGGAGAAGGGGAGAACAGCGGGAAAAGGAAGATGGACGGAGAGGAGAAAGGAGGAATTTGCAAGGGCAATGGAAGCATTGGAGGTAGAGGAAGAGGAGGGGCAAGCAAGGGTAAGGGAGATGTTGGGAAAGGTGAGGGGAGTGATGAAGGAGAATAAGGGGAAAGGGTATGATGAGGGGGGAAGAGTGAAGGAAGGGTGGTGGGATGAGGAATGTAGGGAAAGGAAAGAGGGGGTGAGAAGCGAGTTAAGGAGGTTGAGGAGGGGGGACGGAGAGGGAAAAGAAGAGAGCTACAGAGAAAGGAAGAGAGAATATAAGGAATTATGCGAGAAAAAGAAGGAGGAGGAGAGGCAGAGATGGATAAGGGAGGTAGCAGAGGCTAAAACAGAAAACAAGGTATGGGAGATAGTGAATAAGGGCAGGAAGGTAAGAAAGAGTGTGAATGAGGAAATCGGGGCAGAGGAATGGAGGAACTACTTTATGAGGCTGTTGGGGGGGGGGGGGGAGAGAGAAGAGGGAGGAGAGAGGAGGGGGAGGGAAGAAGGGCAGATGAAGAGGAGGAAATAACGGAAGAAGAGGTTAGGAAAGCGGTGGAAAGGAGCAAGGAAGGGAAGGCAATGGGAGGGGATGAAATACCAAACGAAGCATGGAAGTGGGGGGGGAAGGAAGGCGCAAGAGTGGGCGGGGGAGGTGTGCAGGAGGACATGGAGAGGAGAGGGATGGCCGGAGGAATGGAAGGAGGGGTTGATAGTGCCGATTGTCAAGAAAGGAGAGGGGAAGAGCGTGGAGGAGTATAGGGGGGTGACCCTGATGCCCTCCCTATACAAACTGTACGCAGGGATTTTAACGAAGAGGCTGGAGGAGGAGGTAGAAACGGGGAGGAAAGTGCCGCACAACCAGACGGGCTTTAGGAAGGGGATGGGGACGGTGAACAATATATATGTGATGAATTATGTGATCGGGCGACAGATAGAGAGGAGAAAGGGGAAGTTAGTGGCAATGTTTGTGGATTTGAAGGCGGCATTTGACTCGGTGGACAGGAAGGTACTGTGGGAGGCGTTGAGGAAAAGAGGGATAAGGAAGGGTCTGAGAGACAGGATAGAGGAAATGTATGGGGAAACGAAGAGCAGGGTAAGGATAGGGGTGGAAGTGGGGGAGAGCTTCTGGACGGAGAGGGGAGTGAGACAAGGGTGCCCGTTAAGCCCGTTGCTCTTCAACATCCTGACGGCGGACCTGGAAGAGGAATTAGGTAAGGGGGAGTGGGGGGGGCGTGAAAGTGGGGGGGGGGGGGGAATATACTCCTTGGCGTACGCGGACGACATAGTGGTGTTGGCAGAAAGGGAGGAGGAGATGGAGAACCTGATCAAGAGGATGGAAAGATATTTTGAGGGGAAAAAGTTGGAGGTGAATGTGGGGAAGACAAAGATAATGAGGTTTAGGAAAGGAAGAGGGCGCTTTAAGAAGATGGAATGGAAATGGAAGGGGGAAGGGATGGAAGAGGTGAGGGAAGTTAAATACTTGGGGTTTGTCTTCCAAAGGAACGGGGGACAGGAAGCACAAGTGAGGGATAGGGTGGCGGAAAGCCGGGGGGGGGGGGATGAAGCAGGCTTGGGGCATAGGGAAAAGGCTGTTTGGGAAGGATGTGATAAGAAGGTGGTGGCTGTTCGACACGCTAGTGTGGACGGTGATGGGGTACGGGGCGGAGGTGTGGGGCTGGGAGGAGAGGGAGAAAATGGAGGGAATGCAGGAGAGGTATTTGAGATGGACATTGGGACTGGACTGGAGGATGCCGGGGTACATGGTGAGAGAAGAGACGAAGAGGGAAAAGATAAGGACAGGGGCAGGTAGGAGGGCATGGAATTTTGAGGAAAAGCTGAGGAAGGGGGAGGGGAGCGAACTGGCGAGGAGGTGCTGGGAGGAGATAGGGGAGAGAGAGCGAAGAGGGGCAAGAGAGAGGGGAAAATGGGAAAGGGGAAGGACAGATTTTAGGAGAGGGGGGGCAGAGGGAGGGATACGTGCAGGACGAAGGAGAGGGGGGATACGAAAGGAAGGAAAGGGAGGATAGAAGGGAACAGGAAAGGGAGAGGGGAGAGAAAATAGCGGAATCTAGGTATAACAGATGGTATAGGGAGGTGAGAGTGGAGGGGTTACCAGGATACCTAAAGGCGGGGTGGGAAGAGAGAAGGTACGGAAGAGTAGCCAGGTTCAGGATGGGAAATGAGATAAGGGAAGGGAGGTACTGGGAGACGGAAGAGGAACGGGCGTGTAGGTGCTGTGGGGAAGAGATGGAATCGTGGGAGCACGTTCTGGATAGGTGTGGAGGAGGAGAGGGGGTAGAAAGAGGAATAGGGGAAAGGATAAAGGAAATACTGGACGAAAAGGGAACGGGAGAGGACTGGATGAGGGCCCTGGAGAAAAAAAGGAAAAGAAGAGAAGAGGAGAGGAGGGCGGGAGAGGAGGATATGGATAGGGAATGGAATGAAAGAGGAATGGAATGGAAGGAGGAAACGGAAGTCGGGGAGAGGAGGAGGGGGAGAGAGTCGGCAAGGTGGGAGGAGGAGTTGGAGCGTGGGGAAGGAGAGAGGGGAGAGGCGAGCGTGGCGAGGGGCGAGCGAGGGGGAGGCGGCGGGAGTTTTAGGGATAAAGAGAAGGCGTAGCATGTAAGAGCCCGGCGGTGTCTTTGTTAGTTTTAAGTTACGTTAAGTGTAGGATAAGAGCTGTAAACCTTGTAAAAATGGCAGTGTAAAGGGACGAGAAATGGAAGGTCTTTGTAACCCTACGGGGATCAAATAAAACAACATACAATTGTATTTGTATGCATGCATGTGAATACAAAAAGTGAAGTATGAATACATTTGTATTTTTATTCACATGAAAATCACGATGTGAATAAATTCATATTCGTATTTATAAATAGAATTACGCCCCAGTCTGTACCTCTTAATGTTTTACTTTTTGATATACCGTCTCCAATTTTCATGAATTGCGCTTTGTTTGTTGCAGCAGGAGAAAACTTTTAATTAAAAAAACTAGAGATCAATAAAAATATTTTACGAAAATCCAACTTCATTGCGTTATTTTATTTGCGTGTTCAGCGAGTGGAATGCAATTTGCGGAATGCAATTTGTGGAATGCAATTCAGCGAGTGGAATGCAATTTGCGTGTTCAGCGAGTGGAATGCGATTTGTTCATTGTAAACAAAAACCGGATGCACTTGGATAACGCGTCACATTTACCCTGCTGGAGGCTGCGCAAGAATACACGTCTTTCCTTATATCGTTAAGAAGCTTCGGGTCAAATGATCAAATGTTACCATTTGTTCAAATTTATATAGTGGATTCGTTACATATATTGAATGCACCCTTCAAATTTTAATATTTGATTTTAATAATTTTGAATTGAGTTTTTAATTTCATAATTTAATTTTAAATTTGAATTCAACAAACAGTTTTTACATAAGAAGATGCCTAGACTCACGCCGATCGGCAGTTTTACACACGGAATAGTGTAAAAAATGTTAAGGATGTTATGAAAAATGTCAAATCATTCAGTATATTACCAAAATTGTCACCCAAAAATTAAATGATCCGTCTACGGCATTTATTAAATATTGACTTTTATGTAAATGAAGACGTCAGTTTTTCTCCCGGCGACGAAACGGAGAGGTGGAGCGAGCCAACGTCGCATGAAGGCTTAATGGCACACATGTTTCAATGCCAATGGTCACCGTGGCCGGGCCATACTTTCAATAAAGCTCATTTTCAATGAGAACTCATATTTTTTTTCTTTCTTTTAGACAATTGTCATTTATCGTTCAAAATGAATTCGGTTGAATAAAGGAATGTAAACACCGTGTAGAAATAATAGACGAAAATCAGTTATTTGTTAAATATTCGGGTTCGTGAAAGAAATACCTTAAAATGCAGAACCATATATTTGCGAAACGCGATTTTTCTTTTTTTTCATTTAAGAGGGAATGATACCTCATCGCGGTCGGTATGGTAGAACAATTATAGATTTCCAAAAATCTCGAAAACAGCTCTTCAGATCCCGTCGAAACTTTTCCAAACGACGTCAAATAGATAGACGAACAGCTGTCTTCCCCTCAAATTTTCTGAATTTGAATGATACCTCATCGCGGTCGGTATGGTAGAACAATTATAGATTCCCAAAAATCTCGAAAACAGCTCTTCAGATCCCGTCGAAACTTTGCCAAACGACGTCAAATAGATAGACGAACAGCTGTCTTCCCCTCAAATTCAGAAAATTTCTGTTCGTCTATCTATTTGACGTCGTTTGGCAAAGTTTCGACGGGATCTGAAGAGCTGTTTTCGAGATTTTTGGGAATCTATAATTGTTCTACCATACCGACCGCGATGAGGTATCATGACCTCTTAACACAGTCAGATTGGTACGGAAAATTTGTATATAAAAAAAACTTTTCTTTTAAACAAGCTTTTATTTAATGTACTAAAAAGTGTAAAATATTTTTTTTTACCCAGTCACCTATATGTGACTATAAATAAAAGTTTGTGGGTCCCTACGTTTCAAATGTTTGATAAATGTAATCAAGTCAGTTTCATTAACCATATTTAATTTGGCACAATAGAAATTGGAGAAATTATTATCACACATTTATACTCAGTTTCAGGATTTTTATTCAAGAAATCTTAGGTTGTTTTACAATAAATTAAAACTAAAGCCGGTCTGACAAAAAAAAGGTTTCGTTGACAATCATCTTATTTTAAATTTACATAATAGTCGATAATCACGTAACACATAAAATATGCAGCTTCAATCACACTTTCATGTTAACATTAAAAAGCGCACAATCATTCACAATCTGGCCTTCCTTGGCCAGATGGCACAATAGTCCTAAGGCCTTTTCATTTTATGAAAAATGCTAAAATTCATGTTTTAATCATTTTTATGTTATGTCAAGCTGGAAAAATGTCAAAAGGTTTCGTTGTCGCTCTCCGTACCGGAAAAGGGTTACATGCCCAAATGTTGCTCGATTCGAGGCATCGAGCGACATGGAGTATCTAAAGTTTGGCCTCCATAGTATTTGACACATTGAGTGCACTTGGGACGATAAACTTCAAGGCGTTGAACGACATAACCAAGGAAAGTCTTCGATGCAGGTGTGGCACTCGAAGATTTCTCGGAGATGGCGGACTATCATTGTTCCATGTAGACATAGATTGTGCAGCCGCAACAATGAAATATGGTGATCACCACAGTATGAAAAGAATGGCAAGGCATATGAAAGCGCTGTCAGGCTTGAGTCTGTGAGATCGAGCCAAACATTAGGTGTTGTCCTAGAACACGATTACGCGACAATCACAGGTTCGCACCAATTTTATTCGTATGAACCCGTGATCCAATATACAGGTGTCGATTGCATTGCATGTATGTTAATTAGGCCGCCTATTCGATACCTGTATGTTTGATCACGGGTTCGTATGAACAAAATTCGCAAGAACTTGGAATGGTCGTGTAATGGCGTTCTATTTTACATGTTCTATTGGACGCCGTAGGGGATCTAGGTTTATATATCGTGTTGCACAAAGCCTTTATTTCTCATGAGAGATTTTTCAGCGATGAATAATATTTCAGGCAAAATAATTGTCAAGCTCTGCGTCAATATAAATTCTACAGAGCCGAATGCATTTTCTACAAAAAAAAAACTTCATCGTCTATGACAAGATTCTGTTCAGAAAATTTTGAAGATATGTTCATAAAATGTTAATGGAACGAGGTTATGAACACACAAATTGGTAATGACATATAGAAGCTAGGTTATGCTCTCAGGGCACACAAAAGCTACACATGCACGTCTGTCTGCGAATTTTTTAATGATTTTATATAAGTAAGTGAAAGCAATGAGCACATTCTTGAATTTTTAACTTACTCTGTATCTATTTGCGTATCGTCCTCGCTGTTTCTCCGACGGTTTCCGCGCGAGCGCCACGGCTAATATACGCATGTTAGGATCAAATAAATAATCCACACCTAAATTTGAACGACGTGAACCTTTGTTAAATAAATTTTTGGCTCTAATAAGAGCCGTTTGTTTTCTTTTTTCACATCCACGCTCGACTAACCGTGTTTGGTTACTCGAGCTGTCAAAGCGACTGTATTAGAATACATATAGGCCTCCGAAGTAACTTTCGTGGTGGCGCCCCGTAACGGCTGCCGGTGGCAAAACTTGGATTGGCGCATGGCGGTTAAGTCAAACCGGCACAAACACGAAAGAGCTAGGCTTGAGCAAGCATCATCGATTGGACACCTGATTTAAATGGCGACCGGCATACTGCACTAGCAGACGAAAACCAATCCAAGTTTTACCAAAACTCGCCGCAAGGGTGCGCCACAAGAGTTACTTCGGAGGCCTATATATATATATATATATATATATATATATATATATATATATATATATATATTGCAAGCAGGGTGTAGTTCGAGTCGTGCCGTTCGAGAGAGAGCGGTGGCGTTGCTGTGCCTGTGCGCTAAAGTGTTAATCAATTCACAGAACGGCGTATGTGTTATGTTTACGATATGAGCCAACGACTTTATTTCATTCAATGAAAGACAATGGACGAGTGTGGAAGAATTTTTGGGGTAAAAAAGTCACCCGAAAATTCGGCCGTAAATTATGAGATCCCGAGATTGAGTGGACAAATCGAAAAATAGCCCGAACAAAATCGATAGGAAAAAATCACATTACATTGGTAAACTGTCATTAGATTTTCGATTTGTTGCCGCGTTTTCGCGTAATATCGGAACAAAGTTAAAACGTCGTCTGCTAGAGCCCATCTTACTGTATAAAGAGTCGCGGCGTGTCGTCAGTTGGTCAGAGGCGTCGAGATCGGTGGCATCGATCAGTGGCGTCAAAATTTTTTTTTTTATCACTTGGCGTCAAGACGCTGCCGCGTCTCTTGATGACGGTGTAACTTATAGTTATCTTGCGCTTAGGAGGTATGCATGAATTTCATTATCACCTTATAAGAAAGCGTGTGTGTTACTTTTTGAATGATTTTCGTCCGAGATTTTTTGTTTATTTTTTTTAAAATGGGGTATATTTGTTTTTTTACTTCACGGTAAGATATATATTTACGCGTTTGCTCCTTTCTTTTTCCCTATGAATAAATACTTATTTACTCATTTTAACTTATCTTACTTGACAAGGTTAAAAGAACAATAATAATAAGGATTGAGAACGAGGTTATTTAGCATGATTACAATGGTCGTTTTGATACTCGAATGTCTTCTCGTGCGAAATCAAGGGAAAGGAACGTTTTTAGGAGGTTGATCGTACCTTGAACGATCGGGGATGTTAGTTTTAGAGATCATATGTTGCAGCGTTGGTCTTGACTTGATCGACCTTTAGTTCGTCCGATTACCTTTGGTTCGATTGAAGGAGCTGTCACGAGTTTATGAAGTTCTTGACCAGTTCCACCGTTGACGTTATCTTCTTAGGTCGTTTAGCCAGGTCCATCAGGAGGTGCGTAACCGAGTCCCATATTGCACTGATGAGGTAGACCGACCAGCCGTACACAGTGTATATGGTGTACGTATGGATCATCGTATCTACGAGAAGCGTGCTCGATCGTACGATGGGTACCCGTACGATAATCATACGGGTGACACCAGCGTTTGCTGTACCGAATTCAAAGAAGTTTTGCCAGGTGCAATTCCAGATGGAGTCCGCTTGGTTGACAGTGTTTTGACCACTGATGCCCCGTGCCACATTGTTTGTAGCAGCAGGCTGCTCTGCAGGAAACATGATGTGTTTTCGTACGTTGTCGATGTCTTCTGCGGAATAGATCCCACATGGTAGTTCTGGGTTGGTGTATCGCCAAGTAGACTTCGTCGTCGGCTTCATGCTTTTAGGTAGTATCGCTTTGACAGGAGCAGGTATGAATTTGTACCCGATGTCTCCGTAAAGGTAATATGGAGGAAGTAAGGAATTACAGGTTGTTTGAGGTTTCAGATGAGTGAGTTTGTTACAGTTGTTGAGACAGATAATTGATCATAGAATTCTTTTATCATTCTTTTAAACTTCTTTTAACATTTGTTTAACCTGATCGGGTTTACGTGCATTGGTATATATTTAATAACGTGTACTACTTCGTTAGCTAGTACCGCCACTTGGCTCGGAGCTTTCATTGAACTATATGTAAATTCGTTTAGTGCTTGTATCGCAGGAGATAAACTATTTTAAATAATTTCACATTCTCGGTTACATTATTGAATAAGTATATAGTTTATAGCGTATAAGTATAGCGTTCAAATTTGGTTCTGAATGTCGCTCGTCAGATATAAATGTAGAGTTGACATTGGGCGAATATCTTTTAAATTAGTGTTAGATAAATTATATTAGACAGCGTTGTTGTTTTTGGACATTTGAATTTGTTTTTGGAATTTCGAATTTGTTTTTGGGATTTCATAAAAGTTATATCCCTTGATGTTTCTGAATAGTTTGATAACAGCCATCTAAAAGAAACAGTGTAATTGTTGTGGTTATTTATTTAATTACGATTAAAATCGGATTCGTCGACTCTTGGTGGTTTGTTTATCTTTTTGTTTTTGGTTTCGGTGTTAATGTGTGAGTATCGCAATCGGTTTTCATGCACTATTCGTGTTTTGTTATTATTATGGATTTTTACGTTACCCTTGTCCAGTTTTTCTAGAACTTTATGTGGTCCAGTATAATGGTCTCCGAGTTTGCCTGGTTTGGGACCCTTTTGGAGGTAGACGAAATCTCCTACCTTGAAACTCTTGGGATTAGCGTTCTTCTCGTAATATTTATTTGAACGATTTTTGGACGAGACTAGATTTTCATAGGCGAGGTTTCTGATTCCGTTTATTTTCGTGATTATTTCAATTGAATACCAGCAATAAGTAGGTAGCTGATTGGATTCTCGAAGTGGTTCGCTTGACGGAACTCTCGCTAATTTACCAAAGACTATTTCGTACGGAGTATATTTCATACTTTATGAACACTTGTGTTATACGAGTGTTGCCAATTCTAACCATTGATCCCATTCATTGTCTTTATCCGTATATTGTTTCAAAAATTCGGCCAGTACATGATGAGATCTCTCAAGGGATCCATTGGCTTGAGGATGAAATGCGGTCGTTCGACATCGCTTGATATGAAATCGTTTGGCGACCCGTTTCATGAGACCGCTCAAAAGTTACTCCCTTGATCTGTTAATAACGCCTTGGGTGCACCAAAACGCATATAAATTTCTTTATAAATGCATCGGCGACCGTTGTCGCTAGTGCATTTGGGAGCAGAATCGCGACACAATACTTCGAGAGGTGATCTTGAATAGTGAGAATGTACTCGTTCTGATTCGAGGTACGTTGCATTGGACCTATTATGTCCATCGAACATTTTTCAAAGACCGTGCCCGGAGTGTCCATTACTATCATTGGTTATTTTGTTTTGACTCTGACTAATTTTTTTAGTTGACACTCTAAGGATTCGTCTTTGGATATCTGATTTCAAGTCTTCTCAGAAATATTCGCGTTAAATTCTATTGTATGTTTTTGAGACACCCTTGTGTCCTCCAATTGAGGACTTATGCATTTCGGAAAAGATCGAATATCGTTTTTCAATTGGCACGTAGCGTAGAGTTCCTAAGCAAATTATTATTTTTATTTGACTGTTTGTGAATATTTCTTTTATGATGTTCATGACGTCGGTCCATACGAGGGTGGGGTGAAAAGTTTCCGGCCTGACCAAGAGATGGTGCCACTAGGTCTAGTTTTGGAGCGGCGTCCTACAGTACCATTCCTACCGAGCTTGTATGTACAGTTACAGCTGAATCGCTACGTTAGTTTGCGTTTGAGAGCACATTGCGCGAGACGCTTCCGTTGTTTTCGTAAAAATGGAAAAATTGGAAAAACGTGCTGTCATCAAATACTTCCATTTGAAAGGTTTTACACCAAAACAAATAAAAGAAGAGATGGATTCAGCACTAGGAGACTCCTCCCCATCATATTCAACTATTAAGCAGTGGGTTTCTGAATTTAAAATGGGTCGTGTGAGCACCTCTGACGAGCTTCGCTCAGGACGGCCCGTTGAAGTCACAACTTCAGAGATGATTGAAAAAATCCATAAAATAGTGTTGGAAGACCGCAGGTTGAAA
Source organism: Ophion obscuratus (assembly GCA_964007375.1). NCBI lineage: Eukaryota > Metazoa > Arthropoda > Insecta > Hymenoptera > Ichneumonidae > Ophion > Ophion obscuratus. The sequence goes on from OZ023314.1 coordinate 39,799,207, forward strand.
GTGCATGAGATAGCTGAGACCTGTAGGATGTCAGCTGCACGTGTGCGAAATATTTTGCACAACCATTTGAACATGGAAAAGCTGTGTGCAAGGTGGGTGCCGCGTTTGCTAACGCTCGACCAAAAACTGCTTCGAAAAACCATTTCTACCGACAATTTGGCGCTGTATAGGCGTAATCCAAACGAATTTTTGCGTCGATTCATAACTGTTGATGAGACATGGGTCCACTACTACACTCCTGAAAATAAAGAACAATCAAAACAGTGGGTTGGAAAAGGGGAACCAACCCCAAAGAAGGCAAAAACAATTTTATCGGCAAACAAGGTTATGGCTACTGATTTTTGGGATGCGAGAGGAATTATATACATTGATTACCTTGAAAAGGGTAAGACTATCACTGGTCAATACTACGCAGAGTTATTGCAACGTTTGAAGCACGAGGTGCAAATTAAACGACCTCATTTGGCGAAGAGAAACGTTTTGTTTCATCACGAAAACGCACCAGCGCATTCGTCCATGGTTGCCATGTCCAAAATCCACGAATTGAAGTTTGAATTGATGCCGCATCCTCCTTACTCTCCAGACTTAGCCCCCAGCGACTATTACCTGTTTCCTAACCTCAAAAAATGGCTTGGCGGAAAAATATTTAAGAGCAACGAAGAAGTTATCGAAGCTGTAAATCAGTATTTTGAGGAGCTTGAGGAATCTATGTTTAAAACTGGTATAACTAAATTAGAAAACCGTTATGAGAAATGTATCAGTGTTGATGGAGATTATATTGAAAAATAAAGCAAAAAAATTTTTTAAAACATCGTTTTTCTTGGTCAGGCCGGAAACTTTTCACCCCACCCTCGTACTATGCGTTCGACGTGATTTGTGTGACAAATGCTCCACGATTCGATTTTGAAAATTTCGCAAAGGTCTCTCAACTCTTTTACGCTTTCTTTAATGTCTTCTAATATGAAGGATAACGATCCAGAATTCTCGCCTTTGATAACTAATGCAATGTGATATTTTTTTTCAACCTTCTTACTGTAGCCTTGGCCTACTGTCAAATCGTTCCAGAGGGGAAGTTTGTTCAAGTCCACTAATTTTTGTGCTCCAGAGTCGCATGGTTTAGCACCTGAATCAACAAAATAGACTAAGTGGTCGTTTCGGAAATTAAACAATTCCTTCGTCGTGACACAATTAGCAATTTGAAATTCCGGTACCTTTGTTCCGTGAGTTAGAGGTATCACATCTTCCGAGGATTGCGAGTCAACCGAATCGGAGTTGAAATCTGTCGGATCATTGGAATTAGAATCAGAGGGCATTTGGGAATTAGGAATACGAGACGCTTTGCGCTGGGTAGGGCACTCAGCCGTTTTTCGGTCAATAGCCTTCTTCGGGCGTCTAACACGTGCGGGTCTTATAATTTCGGCTTCTGTTTCGTCGCCACTACTTTCCTCGTAGTTTACGACCTTACGGTTTCGGCGAGTAAGGTGCCGGGGTTCGGTACGCACATCTGTCCCTTTTGGTGAGGGTGCATCGGCTCTTGCTGGTGTATCGTCACCAAACGATTTTTTTCCTCGTACAGTTTCTTTTCGTATCAGTACATTTCCCCGAAAATACTTCCCCGAATGACATTTCCCCGAAAACACTTGCCCGAAAACATTTCCCCGAATCGACATTTCCCCGAATGACACTTCCCCGAATGGCACTTCCCCGAATCGATACTTTCCCGAAAAACAGTTCCCCGAATCGACATTTCTCCGAATGACAGTTCCCCGAACGGCATTTCCCCGAAAAACTGTTCCCCGAAAAACAGTTCCCCGAATCGAAATTTCCCCGAATGACACTTCTCCGAACGGCACTTCCCCGGAAAACAGTTTGTTTGGGTTCCACGCACTCCACTATTCCAAACACATCCGAGGTGTCCTGTGCCCACACCAGTGTTCCACGCATTTCACACGCATATTCTAGATGCCGTGCGCCCACACCAGTGTTCCACGCACCCCACTATTCCACGCGCACATTCGAGGTACCCTGTGCCCACAACAGTGTTTCACGCACCCCAATATTCCACACGCACATTTGAAGTGCCCTCAGCCCACGCCAGTGTTCCACGGACCCCACTATTCCCCACGCATATTCGGGGTGCCCTGCGCTCACACCCATTTTGACCCAATTTGACTTTGACTTTGAATAAATAACCTTTTCACTCAATTTTTCTTGTCATCTTATTTGCCCTTCAATCAATAATTTTTACTCATTTTGACTTTGACGTTAAATAAATAACTTTTTCACTCAATTTTTCTTGTCATCTTATTTACCCTTTAATTAATAATTTTTACCCATTTTAACTTTGACTTTAAATAAATAACTTTTTCACTCATTTACGGGGAAGTTTCGATTCGGGGAACTGTTTTTTCGGAGAAGTGTCATTCGGGGAAGTGTTTTCGGGGAAAATTATGGATACCGTTTCTTTTGTATTTGGAGTTACGTCGTTATGCGCTTGAGAGCGAGTGACGACGTTTATTTTTTTTCCTGAGGGATGGGGTGGACATCTATCTGAGTTGTAAATCTTATGGGGCTTCCACCTTCCTCTTCGCTACTACCGGATTCTTTTGATGGACGGTTTATTTCTAGTAACGCGTTTACTGGATTTCTTATTTGTATTTGTTTCCAGTGAGTAACGATGTCGGTTTCTTCTAATTTTTCAATTGGATTACGCGACAATGCGTCAGCGTTTGAATTCAAAGTACCAGATTTGTACACGACGTCGTAGTCGTATAGTGAGAGTTTTAGTCGCCATTTGAGAATGCGTGCATTCGCGTATTTGGCCGTTTTGAACCAAACCAAAGGCTTGTGATCGGTGACGAGAGTGAATTTCCTACCATATATATAGGGTCGGAACGCTTTTACGCTGTGAATGATAGCCATTGCCGCTTATTCGTAGGTTTCGTACCGAAGGGATGCCCCTCATAATACGCACAATGTATCGGCTATCGGTTTGTCTTTACCTATTTCACCTTGTGATAGGACTCCGCCTAAGGCGAAGCTCGAAGCGTCTGTTGTGATGATGAACGGTTTTTCAAAATCTGGGTATTGTAGAATAGGAGTTTCGCAAAGTTTATTTTTAAGAATATCGAAAGCTCTTTGCGTTTCGTCCGGCCATTCGAAATAAGTTTTGTCTTCTAGTAGGCGAGTTAGTGGTTTTGCAATTTTTGAGAAATCTTTAATGAACCTAGGATAATATCCCGTTAAGCCCAGAAATTACCGAATATTTTTAACGTTTTTGGGTATTGGAAAATCCTTGACTGCCGATAGTTTGTTCAGATTTGGCTTCTGCCCGTCCTTGCCGAATATATGTCCTGGGTAATTGACTTCTGGTCTGCGGAATTCGCAGTTGTCCGGTTGCAACTGGAGATTAGCTTTACGTAATCGTTCCATCAGTTCCTGAATCTTTTTACCGTGCTCCGCTAGGTCCTTGGCATAGATCACGATATCGTTGAGATAGACGAAGAGGGATACTCCCTGGAGTCCACTCAATACGATATCCATTATCCGCTGGAAAGTCGCCGGGGCATTTTTAAGCCCGAAAGGCATTCTTCAAAATTCGTAATGACCATATGGAGTAGAGAAGGTGGTTTTCGAATTGTCTTCAGGGTTCATTTAAATCTGATGGAACCCGGATGCCAGGTTAAAGACCGAGAAGTAATTTGTGCGCCCTAATTGGTATAAAATATCGGTAATGTTCGGTAGTGGATATGAATCACCGATTGTTTTGTCATTTAGGGCTCGGAAATCAATTACCATTGGCCAACGTTTATTACCGTTGGAGTCTGATTTTTTCGGTACTATCCAAACAAGACTGTTGTTTGGGGATTGAGAATGATCGATAATCCTCGAGTCCAGTAGCTCGTCTACCTGACGCTGGACTTCACCCTTGAGGGCTTGAGGAAACCTATACTGCTTGGCGTGGACCGGCATGTCGTCGACCGTAGGGATCTTGTGTCGAAGCACACGTGTCGATTCCAATGGTTCTCCTTTTATGTGAAATCTATCTGAGTATTCTTTAATGATTCTATCAACGTGATCTGACTCTTCCTTAGCGAGGTGATCAAGTCGCAAGAGACTTTTTATTATTTCTGAACGCTCCGAATTATTTATTATTTTTTTTTATTGGTTTTTTCCTTAGGTACACACTTTTTGCGTTTGTTACCTATTCTTTTTCCCTCACTGTGCCCGTTTCTTTCCTCTACTGTTTACTCTCCTTTTTTCTCCATCTTTCGCACTGTTCCCCCCTCTTGCGGCCGCAGCCGACTTCCCCCTCTGTATTATATTCATCATGACATTTCCGTCATGGGTATAGGGAAACTGCGGAAAACCTACACCTATACAGCCGGTCATCGAGTTCGCCCCCCAGTCGTGGAACTAGTCTTATTTCCCCGCGAAATGCCGAAGAAAAACATTTCACGACGAAATGTACGCGACTGGGATGCGAACCCGGGACCTCCCGGTCCGCTGGTTTCGTGGCGAGCACGCTGACCACTAGACCATCGCACCGGTCTGAATTATTTATTATTTTATGCGATATTGGTTCAGAGGCGGAGATAGAATTGACATTTGAATTAGATTTTTGACTTTTCATAAAATTTATTTCGTTTTTTGAGTATTTGTTCGACTTTATTTTCGCGTTTTTTGCATTTTTATTTTTTGTTGTTTTTGATCCTTGGCCTTGAATTGAATCGACTTTTGAATTTGCATTGATTTTGATTCTCGTTCTTTCCGCGCTACCAAAAGGTTTATTTAGTTTTTCTTGATCATCACCCTCTTCGGAATGATGCCAGGATTTTGGTTCCACATTTTTTGTCAAAACTTTTGAATAGGCCTCTTTTGGGCTCTGGATTAGCGTATTTGTCGTGCAATCTACGCTTTGAATCAAAGGGTCACGAGGGTTCGAACGAGAATTAAAAACTGTAATGCAGTTTAGACTTGGATTGCATCGAACACTATCGAAGACCTGACAGATCTTCGATAGTGTCGAATTCTTGCAGTTCAACTACCAGCACGATCGCTTTTACAGCATCATTTGTGGTATTGTAAACCTTCAAACGAGCCCTTTCGTCGATGTTTGCCACCAGGCAATCGCCGGCGTATACACCTGAACGGATTTTTAAAGCCGACAGGTATCCCTCCTTTATTGTATTGTCTTTTACCTTCACGTGGAAGGAAATTTCCGAACGCGCTGGAATTTCTATCACCTCATCGGGTTCACTACGTTTTTCAAAAGGCCATGATTTATCCCCACATTAGAGACATTCCGTTCGGTCATTAATATTGGATTTAGTTTCAAAGAAATATCGAGACCCCAGCAGACCGGGGTAGGGAAGCGGTACATCGTCCGGTATAATATGGAATAATGATTCAAAATCGAATACGCGAAGTAGTACGCTCCCTAGTCCAATTACCAGTAACACGGATATGCCTGTTAATTTTATGACATCTTCTTCGTCGATGCCTACCATATTTTCCGTACAGGGTGTCCAAGAGAAAGTTGCTGAAACTAATACACTGTCATTTTAAAACACGTGCACAGAATCAGAAAAGCCAAATTGCTTTAAATAGAGGAAACTGCAGTTTCAAACGCACATAAATAAAACCCAGTCAAATAGTTTTTATGTCAATTTATTACATCTTATAAAAATAACGAAAAAGTACAGTGGTTAATAATAGATATTTTCGAAGTGCGAACCGTTAGATTGTGCACAAAAATCAATTCTCTTTTGAAGACTGTGAAAAACTGTGTCCAACATATCGTTCGTAATGCCGCGAACCACTTCCTGGATGGCCGCGATCAGTTCTTCTACTGTGCTGGGGTTTTTAGCGTGACAATAACCTTTAATGTAACCCCACAAGAAAAAAATCACAAGGATTCAGGTCCGGTAAGTACGGAGGCCATTCTAGTCCACCTTGAGTAAATTTAGGGTACCCCAGACCGATTACTCGAGTCCCATATACGCGATGAATAGTTTCAAACACCTCATGAGTCCGGTGCGGCGTCGCTCCATCTTGCATGAAGTAAACATTTTTAACCAGTCCCCTCTTTTTTGCATAAGGGAAGAATTTCGTTTCCAAAAGCTGTTTGTAACTCTCTTCTGTTACCGTAGATTCCAAGAATTGCAAATAAATTCCTTTTACTGAAATCGCTGCCCATGCCGTTACTTTCTGTGGATAAAGGGACTTCGCTAGCGATATGTTCGGATTTTCCGTTCCCCAAAACCGGTAATTTTGCTTGTTTACGTACCCATTCATCCAAAAATGTGCTTCATCGGAATAAATAATCAATTTCTCATTAAGTTCTTCGGCTTCAAACATTCCCGTAATAGTGTTACAAAATTCGATGCGTTTCGTCATGGCATGTTCAGTTAACAATTGATGAGTGCTTATTTTATATAGATGAAACTTTAAAAAATATTTCAAAATGTTGTGTAATGATGATTTGGTTACTTTTAATGCTTGAGCAGCTTCCCGAAACAAATCATTTGGATTTTGTTTAAAATAATTCTCAACTTCGTTGATCTTCTCTGATGTAGTCACCGTAACAGATGGACCTGACAACTCGTGTCTACGGTCCTGGAGTGTGCCATACTTCACGAAGTTATCGATTATCTTACAAAAATTAACGTAAAATTACTTCAATGCAGTTTAATTGAATTGAAACACTAGTTGTGTGATAGATGAATATGAATAAATATTAAATTCTTACCTTTCCAGAGTGTTTTCACTGGCAACTCTATGAGTTTCAAACTTAGTACGAAACCCTCTTTACGCATTACTATAAATTTTTCCCCTCGAGAAGAAGCACTCAATAAGATATACTTTTTCTTCCGTAGTGAGCTCACTCATTTTGACGCGCGCGTACTTGCTTCAACCACGGCTGGAATAAAACTGCGGGGCCCAGGTATGCGCCTTAGAAAAAGGGACCCCTATTGAATTCATGGAGGGAAGAGACACTTATTTAGTTTTAGCAACTTCCTATTGGACACCCTGTATATTCCTTTTTTATTAAGTTGGGGATGGCTCCGCTATCTAATAACATTGAAATTGTTCCTTTCTCCGGTAGTGCTCCGATATACACCGAGGGTAATTTATTAAAATTTTCAGAATTTATTGCGTAGATCGGGGATTCCCGTTCGGCGCTTTTACCGAGACGGTGTTTGCTTGACGCGTTTGAGTGGAGGGGCCACTCGGCGCGTCCGTCCGAGAGGCACTAGGCCCGTTTCCCGACTGATAACGTGAATTGTTATATTCGCGGGTGCGATAGCTTTCTATCGTGTGCCCAATTTTTTGCAGTACCGACAAGATGGCGGATCAGATTTCGAATAATTATTTCGGATTTTAAAGCACGTATCCGCGGTATGGCCGTGATTATGGCAGATTCGGTATTGAGGAGCAGGCGGGGGGCGTGATGGATTGCCAGAAAAATTCGAAGATTTCTGGTTGGCGTAGCAAGTTTTCCCGGTGTGACCGGGCTTATCGCAAATTTGACACGTCACAGTCTTTTGTTCGGGTTGATTATTTCTACATTGATCAGCACTGTGACCTTTACCCTCGCATTTCTGACACGTAACTGTCCCCAATCGGCAAGTTTCTGTCGTATGGTTATCCTTTTTACAAATGTTGCAAATTTTTATCGATCTTGTTGGAACGGATCTTACTAGGGATGCCTGCAATTCTTTACGTGCTTTGAGGTCGCGTTCGATTTCTATAGCATAATCTATAGCGGATGCGACATCGTCGCACTTGGAGAGACGTTGCTCTATTTCTTCTGCTAACCGCGTTTGAAGCACGAGAGGAAGTAGTCATCTAGTGTTTTTCTGAGAACGGCATTTTCTGCCCCACTATGGGATGCTTTTTGAGCTACAACCCGAGTAGAAATATTGTCAGGCTGGCCTGATATTTGATCTGCGCCTGATCACCTTGTAGTAAGAAGGCCTTACTTAAGTTTGCCTTAATTTGCCTGATCAAGCTAGGGTCAGGCGGTGGTCGAGCAACCGGACTTACGGCTTACTTCAATTCGCCTGACCCGGCTAGCTTCAGGCGATGTCAAGCAACTGGACTTACGGCTTACTTCAATTCGCCTGATCCAGCTAACTTCAAGCAATCATCATGTAACTGGACTTCTACAGTTTGGCGCTAAAAACGTGCCTAACCTCATCTTGTCAAATGATACACAGACACGAGAGAAGCACGAGTATCACTTTATACATTTTTATATATAACGTGTACGTTGTGAATAAGATGGACAAACACAATCGGAAGAAAATCGCGCAACGACTGCGTCTGCGTGAATAGCGGGCTCTAAATAAGGGAAAAAACGAAGAAATAATACAGCAGCAGGTTAGTATAACAATTAATTTTTTTCAAAGACTTATAATTCTCAAATCTAAAAATATAAATTCGATTAAATCTGACTATAAATTAACTATATGCCAGATTACATATGCATTGGTTGAAATATTTATTATGATACATTTGACAGATCCGGAACAGATCCTCTCAGCGAGGAGCAAATCGAAATTCCTGAGGATTGGCATGTGTTGGCGCTACCACTATGTAAGTAGATTTATATTTGTTTTGTGTGTCACTTTTATTTTCCTTTACTTGGTCCGTCTCCTTTGTCAGAGGAGAAAAAAAGACAGCGTAGGCCAACCAAATAATGGTAAGCTGACAGCGTAGTTCAATCTGGTAAATGTTTTAATATCGGTGCTGATTAGCCCGGACAGCGTAGGCTAACCGAATAATGATAAGATCACTGCGCAGTTCAGTTAAGTGAAAGTAATTCCATCGGTGCAAGTTAGCCCATAAGAAATGCATTTCGGATGGACATTACATTCACTAAACTGACTACGCTGTCAACTTACCATTGTTTGGTTGGCCTTCACTGTACGGGCCCGGACAGCGTAGGCTAACCAAATAATGATAAGCTGACTGGGTAGTTCAGTTAACTGGTGCAAGTTAGCCCATAAGAAATGCACTTCGGATGGACATTACATTCATTGAGCTGCACTATGCTGTCAACTTACCATTATTTGGTTAGCCTTCGCTGTACAGGCCCGGACAGCATAGGCTAACCGAATAAGGATAAGTTAACTGCGTAGTTCAGTTAAGTGAAAGTAATTCCCTCGGTGCAAGTTAGCCCATAAGAAATGCCCTTCAGATGGACATTACATCCGAAGTGAAGCACTGAACTGCACTACGCTGTCAACTTACCATTATTTGGTTGGTCTTTGCTGTACGGGCTCTCCTGCTTCGATTCTAATTTTCATTAAAAAATGACCGCTCGCAGCTTTTGCAACAATTTTTTTCTTCTTTAAAGTAGATAATTGGATGGTGAGAAAAAAAAAAAATAGAGCTCAAATTTGTTCCACCCTAATAAAATAATGTGCATACCTTATATAGATATATATGTAGACATTGAATTCTAAGTGGGATACACATTTTCGTATTTTTCAGTGGCTGTCATTTCGAAATATAGGAAACACGGAATAGAAGTTCTTTCGAAGCAAATTGGACAAGCCGTTGGAGCGGTATCAAGACCTGATTAATTCAGCAAAAGACTGGGACAAGTTTCGAGCGTCGCGGAAAAAAACGAACAGAACGCCCAATGTACCGTTTCCTAGAAACGTCTGGTCATAAAAACGTTGAGCTCTGTTTACTTTATTCACGAAGTTTCTTAAGTTTTTGTTTAAAAAATATATTAGTTTATTTCGGAATGATAAGTGGAATATAATACAGTGATATATCTTAGTTTATTTCGAGTTTTTATTCTATTACCTATACAAGAAAAATGATGTTTGTTTTCCACATAGATATATGTGAAAAATATATGTGATAGATTTTATATTAAGATTAAAAAATAAACGATCAGCGTTATTTATGAAGTCGTGCCTTTTTCTCTTTTGTGTATGCGGTATATTTTTTTATTTGAGGAATAAATCGGTCATCCTGAGTCGTGAAAAATCGTATGATTTTTTACTTTGATCAAGCCGTGAAAAATTAAGCTCTTATCAGGCCTTAATTTTTTACGCTGATCAGGCCTTGATCTTTTACACTGATCAGGCCTTGATTTTTTACCCTGATCAGGCCTTGATAGTTTACCCTGATCAGGCCTTGATTTTTTACCCTGATCAGGCCTTGATTTTTTACCCTGATCAGACGGAAGTCAGGGATTGTGTTTCAAAAATGATCAGGGCTTGATAAAAAATTCTGATCAAGGCTGGAAAAAGAAATCAGGATGCCTGATCAGGTGTTTATTGTAGCTGGAGCAAGATTTCTACTCGGGAAGCATTTATTTTGCTTTGTCCCTGATCCGTGTGGAAAAATCGATCACGCTGTTGCCGCTTGCTCGGAATATGTAGCTGAGTTCTACCAACAGTTGCACCTCAGTTTTGTTTGGTGCATATATTTTGTTCAAGAATTTTAAGAGATCGTCTATTGTTTCGAACTTGGACGCTTGAATGACTCTACTGGCTTGATATTTTTATTTGCTCCGTACTAATCTTACAAAACGTCTCTCGGATTCTGGAGGGAGCATATCCCGTGCATCTTCGCATACTGTTACGAAGTCGGAAAAGGGGATATTTTTCCCGTTGAATTCCGGAACGAAATCAAGAGCATCCTTCAAAGAGAGTGTTTGATTTGTCGACATGGCTGTAAATTTAATGATTTTACTGAACGTTTTTTGGTTCGAGACCAGGAAATAATTCAGTACTGGAGCTCCTTAATGAATATCTCGATTGTTCTGCTAGATCTTTCGTAACATTTAAATTTAATGAGCTACTCGATTCGTTGGCAGACATTGGACGGGTCAGCACGTTCTCTTTTCATGATCCCGGACGAGCCCCCAAAAATTAATGTCACGTCCTGAGGGGACGTGGGCATATATATTTAACGTTTCCCTCTTTGCAGCCTACGCCTAGCGCAATAGCTCGGGATGAGGGTAACAGGGGTAGTGCTTGGGTAAAAATGGGATGATGCGATTATCCGATTGCAGAATAATTGGACACTCAAATTCTATCGACTCGGAGTTTATTGGAATTAAATAATTTGGTTAAGTCGATTAAATTAATAATACAGAAAATATACATGAAGTATTTCGCTTACATTTGTCGATGCGCCGTGGGTACAATGGTTGCAGATACGGAGGGTCGAATCGCGCCTTCGCAGGTAGGCCGGACCGCTCGGTTGTGTACGCTCGGTTACGGGTTTAGTGGAGCTGGTGTTCTTTACGTAGCCACAATCTGTTAATACATGAGTATTTATCGCGAGCCGAGTTTACGAATTAATTGGGAATTTACGTAATTCAACGTATCGATGTAGTGTGGACGCCAATATGAATAATTGGAAATTTTATAACTCGCGCTTTACAAAATATAGTCAGAACTTGTAACAATTATACCGGAGATATACTAATTTTCAGAGTTAAGGTCTGAACTTGTCGGATACTGCCAGGAGACAGTTTTTTGTATCGAACTAGTTCTGATGGAAGATGTTGGAGACCTTGTCCGATCGCGATGGAAACTGTTGGGCGACTAACTTCAACGAGTGGTGATGGAACACTGACTTACTGTAGGATAGTTCTTCGCCAAGTGGAAAATAGGAGAGGTTTCGTTAATGGGGGAAGGAGTGCATTTTCGTGATGCATTTTCCTCAGGGATTGGTGGAAAAGGCATCAAATATGTGTTTCTTCGGATTATTGATCGAAAATAGAGAGTGGGAGCAGGACGTAGTCTGCGAGTCATACTCGTCGCTCTATTTCCAGGAATTGGAGCAGCGTTTCCTTTATCTGGAGCGCGGGAAAATACCGGGAGGAAAAAGGGGCCTTGTCGGCGGCGAGAACGCACCGCTTGAGATAGGGCTTGTTGACCAAGGCCCGCGAGTGCACGTGGTGTTTTATGACAGGGTAGTTTCCTAGGTTCGAGGATTTTATTCTGGCGAGTGTGTATTTGTTCTTCATATGGTTAACAAGGGGACAGTACGGCAGTCGGATTTTTGTAATTTTTCGTACTCATGGTACGCGAAGTTCAGAGCTCGAATATTAATATCCCAAAGCAGTTCGACGCCATATTCAGAAATTTTCGAGAAAATTGACTTTAAAGTTTTCGAGCGCACTCTTATCCCACAAAGATGCAACGATATTCGAACCGGGCTCGTGGCGTACCCGGTAGCGCTCGAGTCTAGTAATCGCGGGGTCGCTGGTTCGAGTCTCACTTCGAATTTTTTTTTTTTTCATTTTTTTTAATTCGCATACCTCCGTCATTTAAGGTATTCCTTTCGCGGAGGGCCGTATTTTGTGGGGGACTAAGCAGGGCCTTCTGAATCGTCGGTAAATTACAATTGCGCTTAATAAAAAAAACAAGTTATAATGGATTATTATACACAACGATAAACTAGAATAACAAAATTCGCGCAAATTTAGTAGATTGAGACATTTTTACATTTATTTGAAACGTCACGGCTACAAAAATTCTTCTGCTAACCACACTTTTCCAAGTTTTAACATTAATGTTTTCTTTAAACGTTCGGTGACCCTCTGTTTTTATTGTTGTTACGGAATCTTTAGACTTTTTTACACCTGTGAGCAGTTTGTATTAGGCATCTAGAGTTATTTAGTGTATAAATTATTAGAAAGACATGTGGCCAGCGTGACATGTCCATAAAGCGCCATATAAGTGAGACGATTTTTAGGGCCGTAATTTTTCGTTAAAGGTTCGGTAACTTGGCTTGAAATTTTACCAGTATACTGGAATGTATTTTTACTTCATTATAGACGAAAATCAGTTAAGTGTAAAATATTTGGGTTCGTGAAAGGAATACCTTAAATATCCCGATAATTTTTTGTTGTATATAATCACATATTATTATATATAATTAATATAATATGTCTATATATGTTTATATATGGACAAAATCCATATATAGTTATTTATGTACAAAATTCATTATAGTTATACATAATTATATATTTTCTCATATATTATTTATATATAACAATAGGTGATTATTTATAAAAAATAAATAAATAATCCCGGGATAAAAATCATAAAATCTATGCTAATTCACATATATGTAATTGTAATTGTCAATGATAAATGCAAGTCTTATTTTTGATTATCTCTTGCTTGAAATTGCGAATAGGCGACGTAAAAATATCCAGTAGTAATATTTACATAAACTCCCTTGTAGATTAATAGGAATATAAATAGAAGAATAAATGTTGAAATATGTGAATATAACGCTTGCTTTGGCAACCGTCGATATTGTGAATAACAGTTCTGCGTACATCGTTTGCCTTTGTCCTGATCAACTACTTGCGAAGCGGGCACAGCTGCTTGTGCACAAAAGATTTCTGTGAATTCCAGAACGGGTGGAAGGGATACGGCGTCTTCCGCAAGGAATGCCTGTTTGAAGTAGCATTCGACCGTTGGTTTTCGGAGCAGCAAGTACTGTTTTTCGGCGTGGTGCACAATTTTGTAGAATATTCGATAAAAAAAGATCAAAATGTCGGGCGTGGGAGACGGACGAGGTGCCTGGGCCTTCGACGGCACAAGATGATATTGAATATTCTTTGTGCAGTGAAGTTTCAAAATTACGATTGAAGGATGCCCTCGTATATTACGAGCAAATTCTCACACAAAATAATCTTGTGGCACCAACACCATCGGAGGTAATTACTGAAGAGGGAATGTTACTAGCAAAAGACTTGTTCCATTATACAGTACAAACTTTACACGAAAAAAAGTTTGTAACGGATGAAGAACTAATTATGCTTGATGAATTGGACGAAGAATACGCTTTTGACGAACCTGCATCTGACAACGAAGATTCTTCTGAAAATTATGAGCCAGAGAAGAAAAGGGCGAAATCGTACACGGACAATATTCCGCTGGATTATAAAAGGAAAGTTATCAATATAGTTCGAGCACATCCGACATGGAGCCTAAAAGTTCTGCAAAAAAACGGGTGCAGCCGCTTAAAGCGCATGGAGGAATTGCCAAAATGGGAAAAACATGTAAAAAGCGGAGGAACCATGACAGACAAATACGCGACCATCGATTCGTGGACTTACGATCGCTTTGAGGAAGCGCGACAGAACAACCAACAAGTTACAACCCGGAACTTGCAGCAGTGGGCTTTATCGGCTGCGAGTCAATTTGAAAATTTTGATTTCAAAGCTTCCGATAGGTGGGTTGTGAAATTTAAACGGAGACATCGAATTCGCCAAAGAAAAATCACGAAGTTTGTAACGGAAAGAGAAACCGCAACGCTGGATGAAATCCTGGCTGCTGCAGAAGATTTTCGTATCCAGGCTCGTGATGTCATATCAAACTTTGGTCCCGATTTCGTCATTAATACAGACCAAACAGGTATTCAAAATTTGTTCTCATTTTCCATAATAAGTTAATGTAGACTTTCGTATATAGTATTTTCAATTTATTCCTTTCCTATTTTTTTCAGGATGCCAATACCAGTCGACGTTCGACAGAACTCTGGCGACCAAAGGATCAAAAGTAGTGCTGGTAAAGCGGCAGAATATGAATAAAGTCACCCATTCCTATACTGCGCAGTACTCTGTCATCCTATCAGGAAAATTGTTGCCCCTGGTGTTCGTATGCCTACAAGAAACAACAGGTTCAATTGGTCCCAGAGTTCAAAAATCGGTCGACGAGTACCTAAAAAAATACGGAAACGTCGTAGTCACGTCATCGAAATCGGGAAAATTGATTACAAAGTTATACAAAGATTTTTTAATCAACGTTTTGAAACCCTACGTAAAAAAAGAAAAGTTTTTCTTAATTATCGATTCCTGGGGAGGCCAAACCGATACCGTGATGTACAATGAGGTGTTTCGAAATGACAGGCGTCTGCCTACTTGCACGGTGCAGGTAATTCCACCAAAATGCACTCCATTAGTGCAATCTTGTGACGTGTATTTTTACCGCCAAGTAAAAAATTTCATAAAGCGTCTGCAGAACTGCGCCTATCTGATTGAACAAGGACGTGAAATTAATGATAGACAAGATTGCATAAAAATTAATTCTATTGTTCATCATCAGTTGTCTTCTCCGGTCTTCAATAACATGATCAGATATGCGTGGTTTGCTTCGAAACTTTGCGATCAAAGAGAAATCTTCATGAACGTAAATGAAGTTTGTTTTCCGATCGATGTATTGAAAAAAAATTGCGAATGTAACAATGCAGCGGTTGTACGGTGTGCGAGATGCCGTGAAAATTACTGTTTTCCTTGTTTTTACGATGGTTATCACTCTGGCTCGTGTAACATTACACCCGATGTATAAAACAAACGAATACAGACCGAATAATAAAGTATTAAATTCCTTACCCGACGTTTTTCATTTTCATCCTAAAAATGTTGTTGGTTATAAATATTGATACTTGAAAATGTATGTTTATAATCAAGAGATAATTAAAAATATGACTTGCGTTTTTTCATTTAAAAAAAATGAAAAAAAAAAAAAAAAAAAAAATAATTCGAAGCGAGACTCGAACCAGCGACCCTGCGATTACTAGACTCGAGCGCTACCGGGTACGCCACGAGCCCGGTTCGAATATCGTTGCATCTTTGTGGGATAAGAGTGCGCTCGAAAACTTCAAAGTCAATTTTCTCGAAAATTTCTGAATATGGCGTCGAACTGCTTTGGGATATTAATATTCGAGCTCTGAACTTCGCGTACCATGAGTACGAAAAATTACAAAAATCCGACTGCCGTACTGTCCCCTTGTAAGACTGCTGTGCTCTCACGTGGGAAAGTACGTGAGACGCTTACTTATTATCAATAGCCTACATTTCCGCCGTGTAGGTCTAAGCTTAAAGAAAAATATAAATATACGTCGAAAAATGAGAATGCCGCTATCGCGCGTATATGGTCGCTCACGATTTCCATGGGAAATCGCGTCGGCCCTGCGTCTTCGCCGGGGCTCAAAAAGATAAGAGAAAGCGAGAAAAATAAATACATTGTGCGCATTTGGTCGCGACATGACAAACTCTGAAAGAAAAACAAATTTGGAATTTTTTTCACAAAATAACCGTAGCGCGATAACCATTGATCACAACATTTATTTTGTTAAAAGATCTCGAAACTAGAAACTTGAAGCTTCAAAAGGCTTTTTTTGATCTCGATGGGACCATTTTCACATACATACAGCGCACAGAAGAGTATTTTAAAGAAAAAATCGATCAAAAGTCGATTACAATAATTTTGTTAAAATCTACTACAAAGTATTCATCATTAAAGCTTAGTAAGTATTACATTACTAAACGAACTTTTGAATAACGCCCCATCCTTCCTCCAACCGAGACAGCAGTCAGAACTTTCTCAATATGCGACACGCTTATTTTTATTCTCAGCGCTCCTGTTAAAACGTTATCTTTCAACCGTGATTTTGAGTTTGTATGCGGTGATATTTTAATGCAGCCATCATGAATATTGAAGAGGAAGATACGTACTTCAATTAAGAATATTTATTTTGCGCATTGTAAATGATAAAGTGACATTTCTCATCATATACATTCCAGAATAAAAATGTAACGTGTTTTCATTTAAACACTAAATTCAAAAGTGGTTTTGTACATCAGTTAAGCCGAGTTAACTTATGATTTTGTGCGTAACGTGAAGTTTAGTTATTCTTGATAATGTTTTTGAAAATAAACGTTCCGCATGTATCCGCCATTTTTTGTTTTATTCTATCAACCCTCGAACCGAGACTATTTTTCGGCACCGTCGAATGGAATCATTAGCGTTCGCGACATGTTTACAAACCTTAAATGTTCCAAAAAATTCTGAAAAATGCATAGGTGTTCTTCGTGTTTTCAACTATAGGTTCAATAAATAAAAATGTCATAACATTAATTTTGAATTGTTAATTTCATCGTTTGAAAAAATGCAGGAAATGCACCGTAATGTTAAAAATTCATCATTTTTTTAAAGTAACTTCTTTTCAAATATCCTTTAAGTTATTTTAACTTGAGATGATGTACTTTGAGAAAAAAATATGGCAGGCTTCGGGAATTCATAAAGGGTATTTATTTTAAGGGTTGAATATCGCTATTTCATATGGACACTTATAGAAGATAAAATTGATAATAAATGTAAAATATTGATGGATAAATTGAAAAGTTTTCGAATCGGGAAACTCATCGCACTCCTCTTCCCCTTCCTGATGATCTTTTTCGATATAATCTTTATCCTCAGAGTTTTCCCCGCCAAAATATTCCACTTGTTTGCGAGGACGAAGTAACGCACTAACCTCTTCGCTAGTTCTCACATTCATTTTCGCTTTTATTTACTTAACATCTCCATCAAAATTTATATTTTTAGTCAAAAAACATAATTATCGAGAAAAAACATAATTGTAGAGAAAAATTAAACCTTTTTAAACCTAAAAAGTAAACCCTTCTCCAGTGAGACGTCACAACTCTTGCTACCGGAAACGTTGGACGTAACGTCAACACAGACCAATAATGAAGACGTGGATGGATCTAGTGAAGACGAATCTAATTAATATAATTTTGTGAAATCTATTTTTGCAAACCTTTTTTTTTAATATTTCATGTGTGGCCGATCGTTTTAAATACACTATAACGACCCTAAACTGCTTTTCATTACATGTCCAATCGATAAAAATCACAAAATAATTTTGAGCAACTTTCGAGGTGAAATACTCCTCTGTGCAGCGCTTCAAAGAACGCTAAAAAAATGAAGACATTTTCGGTTCTTTTACATTTTTGGATTAATATATAAAAAGTATGGTCGAAAACACGAACTTTTTCTCAAACTCGTCTCTTTTTATAGAATTATTTTTAATTTCTTCCCCGTGCTTGATTGCTAAAACTAACGTAATCAAAGAAAATATTTCACTGTTAGCTCCGGGATTAAATTTACGATAGTTCTTCTGCGTTCCGCGGAGAGGGTGTAAGGTTGAAGTTTGCATCGTTGGAACACAAGGAAAATGAATATTTGTGAATTCCTTTTTTATATTTTGGCAACGTTTGCTTACAAAAATCCTCCAACAATTTTTCAAGATATGTATTTATTTAGCGATCTACTATATAAATCTTTATAAAAAATTTCGATAACGATAAAAATATGAAAATAAAATATAAACAAGAGCTTTCGTTGCGGTTCAACGATGCAAACTGCAACAGCATGGAGAGAGTTGACTCAAAACCAGTAGTGCTATAGCGACTCGTGCATCGCAATTTTCTATTCTTTTAACAAATAAACTTGATGTCCCTGCTACGGCGAACGCTTTGCTCATTGTAGCTTCCATGTACGGGTTATTTCCGCTTATTACATTCCCCACCATTTTCTCCACTCCACATCCCCAATCGATCCCCACCTTGCGGCCGCAGCCGACTTCCCCCTCTGTATCGCATTCACCATGACATTTTCTGCCATGGGTATAGGGAAACTGCGGAAAAACTATACCAATACAGCCGGTCTCGAGTTCGCTTCCCAGCCTCGGAGCTAGTCGCGTTTCGTCGAGAAATAGCTCGCAGGCTGCAGCCATACACACACGACACACACACGTACCGGTTCGTGTGCGTGACATCTGTGTAGAACTGGAGCTACGTCACGCCAGTGTTTTTATTTTTTCTCCGAAACTACGAGACGGCGATTCGAACCCGCGACCTCCCGATGTGCTGATTTCAAAGGCAAGCACGCTGATCTCTAGACCAGCACGTCGGTTTTTAACAAATAAACTTTTTTTTACATAATTTAATATATACCTAATAAAGCCCAAAAGTTCTTTTAACCATGAATGTTATTGTTTTCTTTAAAAAGAATTGCAAAGATAACGATCGAAAATGGGCAGTGTCAGTGGCGTCCTCCTGCCTTTACACACTGGATCATTTTGACCCGGACGAATTTGAAATAATATGCACACTTTCCCAAAATTGAACGTTTTCAATAATTTTTTACAACAATTCAATTTTGGACTTTACGAGTTGCATAAGACTTGCCCTGTGGATGAGTCGTGACATTTTACCATCCTTTGAAATAAATTAAAACAAATACCTCGAGTGCTATTTATATAGACCTTGTCCACTGATCGCCTTACAAAGGCATGTGCACAGTGTTGATGCATCAGACAACGAAGATTCAGCCCGGACAGTGTCTTATATTTCTCGAAAAGTTTCATCGGCAATATTTTGTCGATCTTCCACCAGTATCTGGCAACGGAGAAGAAACTCTATGTTGCGTCGGGTACGATGTTGCTCGAGCCATAGAGACCATATTTTTCTATGGTCTTTCGCAGGGCACATCCTCTGTTGCACTCCCTGCCTCCGACACAATCGAGAACAATGTCAACGGCCTCCGGGAATATTTTCCTTACTTCCTTCCTGTACTCGCTTCTACGCTCGAGGAGATGATCAATCATGGCGGGCGATTTGAGCTTATCGTATTTCGATGTGCTGCAAACATAAAAGATTGTGATGCTGTGAGCCGTCTTTGGCAATGAATGAATGCCTGGCCCACATCACCGACGGCTGTGTGGATCAGAAGAGTTTTGCCGGCGGTAATACATGCAAGCTTGAACAGTAGTATGCAAACGGCGGCATAATTCGTGTTGATAGTTGCCGCATTCAAGTACATATCTCATTCCGGCTGGTAGGGCAAAAACCGAGTTAGCCGGGACCACAATGAGCTCCGACCAGGCTTTTTTGATCGGGCACAGCGGCCACAATATCACCAGCCCACTCGGAGCCCATGATGACCGGAGTTTTCGGTATAGAATCGATGACTCCATGTTGTGTCATAAGAGCGAGGAAGTTGAGGCCACATGCTTCGACCCGGATGAACATTTCACCTTCGGCGAGTTGAGGCTCAGGTTTTTCAGCGCCTTTACACCCTTGATATTCCCGAAGCCATTGAGTACGATAGCACGCACGTACCTTGACTTCCGGAGTTTTCCTCCTCGTCGTTCTCTTTCAGCTTCTCGCTGTCACTATTTTCCCCGATCTTCTTCTCCTTGTAATCGACCGCGGCGTTTTTTCCGTTAATTATTTTTTGTCGGGATTTCTCGTCCGTGGTGTGAAAAAAACTCCACTCTATCACCCACTATTACACATCGTATGAAATATATTTCGAATTAATGTTCGAGGTTTCGAATTAATGCTCCTGTTTTCGACCTGTCAAAAAAGAAACTATTTCGGAAGGAGGCGAGCGTGGTCGCTAAAAACAGCACGATGAGAGCTGCGCGACGCCAGTGAGAAAACAGATGAACTAAATTCTCGGTCCGGTATAGAATATTTCGAGCTTTGTTGGTACATTTTTGCTACATTTATGTAAAAATTTCAAAATGACTTTTTTCTGCCATTTGTTATTGAAAACAGGTGAAACAGGGCTAATGTGTGCTTTTTCACTGTCGAGAGCATGGTTCTCGTCAAATTACCGAAAATGCGATGCAATGATTAATAATTCACTATTTTTCGCATGGTAACCACAAACTGTAAAAAAAAATCGAAATTTTGGAAAATGGCGAGAACCATGCTCTCAGAGCAAACACTCTGCACGCACACAACAAATTTCACTCCAATTGGTTTTTCTGTTTCGGAGAATTCCCATTTCAAAATTTCGAGGTGACCGGAGGCATGTAGCACATCGCCTTAATATTAACGCGCATTATTTTTCTTAGTCGCAGAAGATTTTTTGTCGGTGCCATTATATTTCATGAAATCTTGGTTTCTTCTCTTGCGAATATGACTTTTTTACGTCGATTTAGAAAAAATGAGTTTTATTAAGTACGAAAGTTTTTTTTTAACGCGGCTCGGCAGAATATAATCGTGACTGATCCTTACTCAGGGAAAGAATCCTCTGGAATTCATAAGAGACCGATGCGTAAAGTGCCGAGAGCCGAAGCTGCGAAGATACTTAGCTGATTACGTCCTGGCCCAGGAGGGCTTTGAGGCCAAGCACGAGGAAGCCTGGAACGTCATCAAGGGCGTTGCTCGCCTCGAGGAGAAACATGGGTATTCAGTTTCAAGATACAATAGAATGGATAAAAAAAAACTACTGTCCCCCAAATTTGAGCCATTACTTCTGTTGGCTAAAATAAAATAAAAAGTTTTGAGAAATAAACCAAACGAGACAACTCTTAACAAGTAACCCAAGAAATAAATGGAGCAAAAATTCCGTCATGTCCACCAAAATTAGAGCTGTTATTTTTGTGGCAAAAAAATCCTTAGCTACAATATGGGTCGTTTTTTAAAGAGAAATTTTGATTTATTTTTTCGACCCGGGTTTTTAAGTTTAGAATTTTTTTCACCTACGACTTTCATTTATTTATTGCAGAACTGATTTTTCTGATGTTTCTGTAAATAAAAGATAGAAAATCCGAGAAAGAAACAAATTCAAACTAATACGAGCTAATTTTTCTGTCTGCACGAAAAAAAAAATATTTTTAGGACAGAATATCAATTCTTATATCTTCTTCACCAACTTAAAAAAATGAAACAAATGAATGTGTTCTTCGTTATTTCCAAAAATATGAAGTCAGAAAAAAATTGGGTGAAATATTTGCACAATTTTCCGGAGATTTGCGAATTTATAATTAATTGAGTCTTTTTCCTCATGATATACGCTGTCGCGCTTTTACCTTTCCCGGCTTTGTCCACCATATATAATCCCTATCCGCCTTATACTCTTCCCTCAACGCCTTATATCATCCCTACCCGTTAAACCTAACCCCCATTGCGGCCACAGCCAACTTACGCTACACTATACCGCATTCGCCGAGGGCACGGGGAAATTGTGGAAAACCCGTACCGGTATAGACGGCCCTGTATTCTTTTGATTCCATTGTGCACAGACTTCAACCTAAAGTCCGTAAATCACGGCCTCAGAAGAATCGGCCTTCCACTCACTAGTCGATGCGCCAGCCAGAGCACGGCTAAGCGGTCACCACTCCCAGTGTCAGCCGCGCGTAGCGCCGCTTAACAGTAGTGGTTGCCCGAGCCGCACTTCCACCTTCGATCCACCGGTGTCGAATGATTTGAGAATTCATAATAATTTATACTATTATCGTTCATTCAAAAATAAACCTTCAGTAAATGATAATAAATTCAAATAAATAATATAAAATCCCAAAAATCTATTAAATATTTAAAATTGAAAAAAAAAAAAAAATCTTCCCAAGATCTGACAAGGGCGCCAATCGGATCCCACCGATTTCTCCCAAACTGCGTGGGTCGGAGGTGGGTCCCCACTTAACGTTCCTAAAATATTTCGTCTAAGTGGGCCATAGGAAGGGGTGAAAGGCTCTCCAAAGGTTTCCGAATAGAGCTTGAGGGATATTTTTTCAACCATTTCCAAGCCAGCGGCGTAGCGCAGTGGTCAAGCGCATTGCCTGTCACCCCGATGGCTTCAGTTCGATACTCGCTGCTACAGTTTCCTCAAATTATTATTTTTTAAAATTTTTTCGCAATGTTCAACTATTTATTGTAGAATTTAAATATATTCAAGCAGTTCATTTATATAATTAGATGAAGTTTTTAATGAAAATAAAAGTTCCGAAAATTTTTGCAATTAATTATGTAGGCTGCTTTTTATTCATTATCAGAAATCATTTTACAATTTTTAGGGTGATATTTATCGTAGAAACATTTGCAACATACATATTTTTCATGCCAGGCACATTTAATAAAAGCATTGTTTGAGTAGTTACATTTTTCCAAAACATACTTCATTGGCAAGCATACTTCATTCAAGTTTTGAAACGAAGGTTTTTTCTCTGTCAATTTGGGTGTAAACCAAGCGTACTGGATCATAGGGGTGAAAGCAGGACCACTGAATTGATGCTGTATTAATCTGTAATCTTTTTCTTTTTAATCTTTAATCTTTTAAATTAAAATTTAGACGAAATAAGGTTATTGTATGTTTAATTACATACTTTTTCCCAAATTCCATACAAATCATCTAGTAGACAAAAAAGTCGGAACAACGACCTTTTTCGGCCGGTCACAGTGGTGTATTCCCTTCATTGAACTAATTAACTTAACCAAAGATTCAATTAATGGATTGCATTATTTTAATCAATAACGCAATTCATTTAATTAATAATTTAATTAAGTCATAGAAAAATATAAAGTTAATAAATTAATAAACTAATTTAAAAAATAGTTAAACTGCTACAAAAATAGACTTTGCAAACATTGGCGCGAAAATTAATTTTGTTTTCTTTTTGGCTGTTTTTGTCCAATTCGCAGATCGGAGGAAAGTTTGATGGGTGATTGCAGTATCGAGGAAATCAGCCAACTTCCGGATGACGTCAGGTCCTCTCTTGTTGCCGATCTTCACTTCAACATGGGCGTGTCGTGTTTTTCGGATAAACTGAACGACGTCGTGCTCTGGGACTATTTATTGGCTAATAATAAAATCGATCGCATGGTTTTTTGGATCGGCGCTCATTGCCAGGAGGTCGCGGACCCCGCCGACGTCCAAGAAGTCGCGACTGACGGGGAAATTTCCTTGACATCGCGGGCTTTACAGCGATTGGCGATCGACGAAGACATAGTGGAGCTCGTGGCAACCTCGGGCGCAACCTATCCGGTGAAGGAATTGGTGCTCGATCGATTGTCTGGGTAAATTGACTTTGTTTGGGCTCGTCCCGGTCTGATGAGGAGCCATACCATTTTTGAAAATGAGCAATGGGCGAGAACGATTTATTAGTAGTTTTCATAGTTGAGCGACTATAATCGAAGTTGTATTACTTAATTGTGAATCAAGTACAACTCGTATTGTATATTTCAATTGCAACGATTGCTGTGACCTGACTACTACTAAATTACCAATAGTAGTTGGAATAGTTAACTCACTATTATTATGATACAATGACTATTGTTGAATGCCTCATAAAAATTGGAATAGGAACATTTGAGGAATTATAGTGCAATAACTATTAGAGTGAATCTGCTATTGAAGAGTGAATAATTGTGATTGGAATAGTTGCGATTGTCATTTGAATGTGTTGACTCTTTCTTTGTGTTTTGTATTGACTCAGTATTTTGATAAAACAGTAGCGTAATTTTTACAGATACGGAATATTCACGCGTCAGGAGAGGCAGCACGCGAGATCGGTGTTCGCGCGCTTCTTCAGCAATCGCGTGACACCGGAAGCATTCCGCTCAATACTATTGGGCTTCCGTTGCACCGTAGATCCCGACGAGTTCGCAAAACAAGTCTTCTCCATTATTTACCATCGGGGCGCGAGTGACTGCCCGGCGTCCTTTGCAAACATAATGGAAACCGGAAGTCTGTTGGAACTGATGACCAAAATGGCCTCAAGACCGGAAGTGACATTGCTGGTGCGCGCGATCATCAAGAACGTCGAAGTCTTTCACGGGGATCTCGAAACCCACATCCGGGATGATCCGGTTCTTCTGTTCACACTGTTTTTTCTCGAACACCTGACCGGAAGTAGCCGCCAAGTTACCGAAGATGCCCCGACATTCCGTGGCACTCCGAAAAACGATTTAAACCTCGGGCTGGAAGCGATTGGGTCCAAAACGATACAGCATTCGTTGGAAAAAATTCCGTATCTCGCGGCGGCGCTGGAGGGCTTTCCAAAGTCGAACGAGCCGACACTGTACGATCTGTTGAACGGTTACGAGGGCCTCGACCTGGCGACGTCCTTCAAATGGCGCGACCGGAAGGACGTCCTGCTGAATTTCCGGAGCGAAAATCTCGCCAGAAACTTTGGCCGCGAGGAGAAACTTTCGTACGTCCATTATCTCAGGAAGTCACGCGCGAGCATGGCGGTACGGGCCTTGGAGAGGGAAAGTGAGGTCAATGTCCAGAACAAGGTCAAGCCTTGTCGTGACCGGGCCAGTTGCGAGGCCGATGTCAATTGCACCGCCCACGAAAAAGTAAAGGTCAATGAGAGCATCGAGGTCGAGGCGGAACTCATGGGCAGTGAGGGGTTCAAGTTTAACGACGAGGTTAACGAGATCAAGGCCAATGACGAGGCCAGGAGGTTCAACAACGAAATCGAGGTCAAAAGCGAGACCTCTAAGGTCAAGGTCAATGATGAGGTCGCAGAGGCCAAGGTCGATCAGGTCAAGGTCCATGAAGACTTTGACGAGGTTAAGGTCAATGAGGAGGTCGATCGGTTCAAGGTCCATGAGGATCTCGATGGACGACAATCGATGTCGATCGATCGACCGTTGATGAACAAGGTCAACGAGATCAAGCTGAACAAAGATGCCATTAAGATCAATCTCATGATGAACGAAGTTGACAAGGTTCGTAAGATGAAAATTAGCGAAGAGGTTGATGAGGTCATGGCCAAGAAGGGGATGAAGGTGAAAAACAAGGTCAAGGTCCAGATCGGCGGCGATATAAAGGTCGAGATGAAGGTCGAGGCCGCCGCGTACGCTCGGGCCCTGGCCCTGGAGTCCGGCGAGGATGAGGTCACGTGCACCTGCGTCGCTTTCATCGAGCTTCTCGGTCTGAATTCCGAGTGCCTGCGGGTGGGCGCGACTGCCTGGGCCTACGTGAACAAGTGCCGTGGCATTTCGATTAGCGATTCGTTGAGGTCGTTCGGCTCGTCCTCGTCGCCGCGTGACGTCGAGGAAATTCTGCGACTCCTTGAGCGTAGTTTTGAGGCTAACCTCACTCGTGATAGATCTGAGGACAGCAGTAAGGTCGACTTTAAGGGAGCTATCGCGGTGACTGACCGACCCGAAGTCGTGGACACTCTCGAGGCGAATGATGAGGTCGGCCTCAAGGAGATCCCCGTGGAGGACGAACTGAAAGTCGCCCTCGATGGGAACACTCAAGACGTTCTCAATTGTGGGGGCAGACCGTTCAATCTTAAGACCGTTCTCAAAGACACGCAAAGTTTCGTTGATGCCTCGAGAACTTGGGAGATGATCGTGGGCTTCGCGAGGATTCACGAGACCTCGACGCCGAGGTCGTTCCTTCGGTTGCTCGCCCTTCACGATCATCGTCTTGAGTTTGTCCTTGTGGGTCAAATGTTCTCGTATCCGCTCGAAGCGATGCTCGAAAGCGCCCGTGAATTCGCGAATCCCTATGTCCGCGAGCACCTGTGCCTGGCGATGAGGAACACGCGAATCCTGGCGACGAGGAGTGATCACGAAACCCGAAAGTTTCGAGAATTTCCAGATGTGACGGGGTCCGAAGAGTTAGAGGATCTTTGGACGATCGTGTTGAGATGTCACGCAAGTCGGGATCCACCCGGGGCGTTCCTGGAAACTTCGAGGACCTCGAGGTCACCGGTGCTCACAGTGCTGGCCACATTTTACGAGCCGTCCGCGACTTCCGGCTTTTGTTACTCGTGGCTCGTCGTGTCAGTCGGCGCGGAGAAGCTTCTTCGAGAATACGAGATCCCGTTGCGCGAGGAGCTCTGGTCGGCACGGTCGGTACGCCTTCTTTTGAAGTCGTGCCTCGACCTTGGCTACGCCGGCACTCTTGCGCGCGCTTTCCTCATTTTCATGCCGAAACATCCGCTCGGACGACTCTTCCGCGCCTTTCTCGAGGATGCTAATCACCACGAGGCGACCTTGACCTTCCTGCGCGACTTCGTTGAGGCCTGCGCCAACCTTGGCTGCAATCCCGGTATCGACTGGGACAACACAAGCAACGAGGATTATCTGTGGAACTTGCGCTGGATCGCCCTCGTCGCCGTCGAGTGCTCGATGAGTTTCGTCGCCCGTTGCTTGTCCAGCCTCCATCTTGGCCTCGTCTTTCTTGAGCTTCACACTCGCGCGCGTTTCAACGAGGAACTCTACGTTACAACGCCAAATTTCGCCACGCTTCAACGCGTCGTTTCCATCCTCGCAGATACCCCGGTGCAATTGCATTTTGACGCTATACAATTGGACGATCGAGGATCCAACGTCGATCGCGAGATTCAACGATGCGTCGATAAATTGCTCGATTTCGAGGATTTTGAGAACGCACTCGCGTTGTCCAAAGTCGCTGGATTACGGTGCTCCAATATTATTCTCGCACAGGTAAGCGTTCCTTTTTTTTCGAACGTGTTCCCGAGGCTCTAATAATATAATTAGTGATTACTGTATAAGTATAAAACATTTAAAAAAACGCTAAGTAATGAAAAATCCCTCAATATCGTTATTGCTCGTTTTACTATATAAAAAATTCTGATTTATCTCAAATATCTCAAACTATACTTTTTATTTAAGTTAAAAAAATGGTTTCATTATACTTCTTTAATGCAAATGTACAAAAAACGTGAAATAACTTTTATGAAATAGCCAAGAAAGTTTACTAGTCATGCTGTACACTAATTTGTTAAAGGTTGGGAATATTTTTGAAAATAATTTATTTTAAAAAGTCATTTTAATATTATAAGAAAAAATTAATATCACCATTAAATAAAAGTACAAAGTAGGTAACACACAAGTACACTGGAAATGCTGTGCAACGACTTGACGTCCATGATTAGAAAAAAGTTCGGGAAGATCAGAATTTTCCGTTTCGACCGCCCGCGAAAATAATTTTTGCGTCAATATATATTTATGTACACACAAACGCACACACACACACACACACACACACACACACACACACACACACACACACACACACACACACACACACACACACACACACACACACACACACACACACACACACACACACACACACACACACACACACACACACACACACACACACACACACACACACACACACACACACACACACACACACACACACACACACACACACACACACACACACACACACACACACACACACACACACACACACACACACACACACACACACACACACACACACACACACACACACACACACACACACACACACACACACACACACACACACACACACACACACACACACACACACACACACACACACACACACACACACACACACACACACACACACACACACACACACACACACACACACACACACACACACACACACACACACACACACACACACACACACACACACACACACACACACACACACACACACACACACACACACACACACACACACACACACACACACACACACACACACACACACACACACACACACACACACACACACACACACACACACACACACACACACACACACACACACACACACACACACACACACACACACACACACACACACACACACACACACACACACACACACACACACACACACACACACACACACACACACACACACACACACACACACACACACACACACACACACACACACACACACACACACACACACACACACACACACACACACACACACACACACACACACACACACACACACACACACACACACACACACACACACACACACACACACACACACACACACACACACACACACACACACACACACACACACACACACACACACACACACACACACACACACACACACACACACACACACACACACACACACACACACACACACACACACACACACACACACACACACACACACACACACACACACACACACACACACACACACACACACACACACACACACACACACACACACACACACACACACACACACACACACACACACACACACACACACACACACACACACACACACACACACACACACACACACACACACACACACACACACACACACACACACACACACACACACACACACACACACACACACACACACACACACACACACACACACACACACACACACACACACACACACACACACACACACACACACACACACACACACACACACACACACACACACACACACACACACACACACACACACACACACACACACACACACACACACACACACACACACACACACACACACACACACACACACACACACACACACACACACACACAAGTGTTTCAAGTGCTGGAAATTTGGACACTTATCACGGAACTGCAAGAGCAGCGTCGACCGGGCTAAAGACTGCATCAAGTGCGGTATCACTGGCCACAAAGTTGCCGAATGCACAGCAAGCGCAAAGTGTGTCATATGTGCAGAAGCGGGAGATGGGGCACCCACAGCCCACATCGCAGGTAGCAGCCGATGTCCAGCGTATACGCGGGCTCTCCAGGCTCTCCAGGCACTCCAAAAACGCTGCAAATGAGAGTACTCCAGCTCAACCTCAACCATTGTGAAGCCGCACAGGACCTGCTCATGCAGACTGTGCGCGAGCTGAAGCCTGACTTGGCGATACTCTCGGAACCATATAGACATCTAGACACGCGACCCTGGGAATCTGACGCAAGTGGGAAGGCCGCAATTTGGTCTTGCGGAAAGCTTCCATTTCAGGATCTTGCGAGTCGGATGGAAACTGGTTTTGTGAGAATAAAAGCCAAAGGAGTTCATTTCTACAGTTGTTACGCACCGCCTAGCCTGACGACTGATGAGTTTGAGAATTTTCTCGACAACTTAGTCGCAGACGCTAAACAACGATTCCCGGTAGCCATAGCCGGAGATTACAACGCGTGGGCTGTGGAATGGGGTAGTAAAGTGACGAACAGGAAGGGTCAAGTCCTGCTTGAGGCTATGTCCTTATTGGATGTAGTACTACTTAATGCAGGTACAAAGCCCACTTTTGTTAAAGGTGAAGCCTCGTCTATAGTGGACCTCACTTTTGTGAGTAGTAGCCTGGCCAGAGGCAACCAGTGCCACTGGGTAGTCAGTGATATCTACACTCACAGTGATCATCAAGCGATTCTCTGGGAGATTCGCGGAGACTTCAGCAGAATAGCGAAGGCACCGAAGACAAACGGGAAGGGCTGGAAAGCGAAAATGTTTGACGCGGACTTGTTTCGTGAAACTTTTGACACCAGCCCCCTCGCAGCAGAAAGTGCAACCGAGAAGGTCGAGGTGGTCATGCAGAGGGTCACCGAAGCATGCGATGCCACAATGCCACGGAAACGTGATGTCGACTTCCGACCAGCGGTACACTGGTGGAGCGAACGAATTGCTGGCCTCCGAAGGGAGTGTCATCGAACTCGCCGCCGAGCGCAACGAGCTCGAGGCAAACGCTCGTTCCCCGATTTGGAAGAACAGCACAGGAAGGCGCGCTTGAAGCTTAAAAAAGCTATCAAGCAGAGTAAAGCTGAAAGCTGGGGCGAACTGCTCAGCGAGGTGGAAGATGCTCCCTGGGGCAGGCCATACAAAGTAGTAATGACTCGGCTGAAAAGCCAGCCGATGCCATCGCCTGTAGACGCAGCCCTGCTGGAAAAGATTGTTACACATCTGTTCCCTGAGCAACCCGAGGAGGACTACCAGCTCGCGGAGGACGTCGATGAGGACATCCCAGCCATTACTGAAGAAGAGCTTCTTACGGCGATTGCCAGGGTGGGCAACAATAAAGCCCCCGGTATGGATGGGATACCCAACATCGCACTCAAGGCAGCGATCAAGTTGGCACCGGCAATATTCCTGGGCATGTACAATGGGTGTCTCAAGGAAGGAATCTTCCCGGACAAGTGGAAGTGGCAGAAGCTAGTGCTCCTCCCGAAAGGGAAGAAGCCGCCGGACGAACCTTCATCCTATCGTCCGCTCTGTATGCTGGATACCGCCGGAAAGATCTTCGAGCGCATCATCCATAACAGGATTGAGAAGTTCGTGGACCCTCTACTGGCGGAGGGCCAGTTTGGCTTCAGAAAGGAGCGCTCTACGCTGGATGCCATTAACACAGTGGTGAAGCAGGCGCAGGAGTCGACTGCGGGTAAACGATGGACAAGAGGGTCCAAGAAGTACTGCGCAGTTGTCGCTCTCGACGTCAAAAACGCTTTCAACTCGGCGATATGGAAGTGTATCATGGATGCCCTAAAAACATTAGGTGTAGCATGGTACCTCCGGAGAATAGTGGCGAGTTACCTATGTAATAGGTGGCTCATGTACGACACAGAGGATGGACCGAAGACGTATAGGATGACTGGAGGAGTTCCTCAGGGCTCTGTACTTGGACCGCTTCTGTGGATCATCATGTACAATGATCTGCTGCTATTGCAATTGCCGAAAGGAGTGTCCGTCGTAGCGTTTGCAGATGACGCGGCGCTGATTGTCATCGCCAAATTCCTGGAGCAAATCACCGCACTCTTCGGCGAAGCTTTCGCCAAGATAAAAGAATGGATGTCTTCTGTTGGACTGCAGCTTGCAGCCCACAAAACAGAAGTACTCCTCGTATCCAGCAGGAAGGTGATGGAAACGGTAACGCTCAGGGTTGGAAACACCGAAATCACATCCCAACCGTTCATTCGGTACCTGGGTGTGATTCTCGACGCGAGGCTGAACTTCAAAGAGCAAACCGAGCAGATCAGCAGAAAGGCCGCTCGGGTGGCTACCACACTGGCGCGACTCATGCCTAATGTTGGTGGCCCCAATGCCTAATGTTGGTGGCCCCAGACAGAAGAGGAGGAAACTGCTGTCATCAGTGACGACCTCAGTGCTCACCTATGGCATACCCATATGGGCTGACGCACTGAAAATCCAGGAGTACCGCAGGAAGGCTGCAGCAACGTATCGCGTCAGTGCCTTGAGGGTAGCCTGTGCATTTCGCACTGTCTCCGAGGACGCTATCAACGTTATCGCGGGAATGCTGCCCATTGAGGTGCTCGCTGAGGAGCGTAGAGCGATGTACCAGCAGAAGGGAGCTAGAAATCACAGTTGTGCAAGGACAGAAGCGAGAGCAACCAGTTTGAAGCAGTGGCAGACGACGTGGGATGCCTCTACCAAGGGAAGGTGGACACATCGACTAATTCCGAAGGTGGAGATATGGGTGACCCGTCTACATGGGGAGCTCAACTATTATCTCACTCAAGTGATCTCAGGACACGGCTGCTTCCGGGCTTATCTCTACAAGTTTAATTATGAAGATTCCCCGGACTGCCCAGCATGTGTAGCAGTCGAGGAGAACGCTGAACATGCATTGTTCCAATGCCCACGGTTTAGTGCCTCTCGCGCGATAGTCGAGGATCAGCTGGAGACACGCATCACCCCGGATAACCTGGTTGAGTTGATGCTGAAGTCAGCAGACGCATGGACAGCTGTATCGGCTTATGCTGTCGCAGTAATGAAGGAGTTGCGACGTGCAGAACGCGCGAGGAAGAAGACGACGCCGGAAGACCAGGCAGTCATAGATGAAATCAGCGGCACGAACCCCTAAACCACTCATAACATCTCGAGTGGAACGGGGGATGTAAGGTCGTCTGACCACTGTAGGAAGAGCTACGGCTAAGGCCTCTCCCGCGATGTAATCGCGGGAGAGGCCTTAAAAAACACACACACACACACACACACACGCACACACGCACGCACGCACGCACGCACGCACGCACGCACGCACGCACGCACGCACGCACGCACGCACGCACGCACGCACGCACGCACGCACGCACGCACGCACGCACGCACGCACGCACGCACGCACGCACGCACGCACGCACGCACGCACGCACGCACGCACGCACGCACGCACGCACGCACGCACGCACGCACGCACGCACGCACGCACGCACGCACGCACGCACGCACGCACGCACGCACGCACGCACGCACGCACGCACGCACGCACGCACGCACGCACGCACGCACGCACGCACGCACGCACGCACGCACGCACGCACGCACGCACGCACGCACGCACGCACGCACGCACGCACGCACGCACGCACGCACGCACGCACGCACGCACGCACGCA